>CM033106.1:22519704-22671573 GCA_019321725.1 Paulownia fortunei
ACTTGAAATGAAATTCTTTTTCTTTCATATAGCATTGGCTAAGGACTTTCAAGTCAAGAATAAAAAGAAAATATAGAAGATTTTCCAATTCATCCAAATAGATGATGGACCTCTCATTAACCTCCATTTGTAATTAAATTGCACCACAATATTGCCATATGATTATCCATGTAATCAGAGAATAAAATTAAAGCACAACTAATTATACACAAGACTGCATTGAGCTCAAATATAGGATTAATCTTGCACTATCATAATGTAGAAATTTCATATTCACAATATTTTATTTCAATTAAGAAATTTTTAGGCTGCATAGATGAATAACTTGTTCTTTAGCAAGTATTAAATTCATCACTAGTTTCCTACACCAATATCCATAAATATGAGATAGTCTCTTTGTGAGCATGTATCATATGTGTAACTTTAACTGAATCATTAATTCAAGAAGATCATAAGTTCCTACAATTGTAGATGAATTTAGCCTAAGCAATGGTGCTAACTTGTTGCTGACTATGCCTAACAAGAGAAAATGATAGCTAGAAATTTTGACACATATCTTTAACATCATGAATTATATATGTCAACGATGAGGATTCTTCCTCTGGTGATGTGAGTTTTGAATCAATATTGACAATGATTGTCATCCAATCCTTTAGTGGAGATCCTACCGGTGACACGTGAGAGCAGTGTAGGACTGATTGCAAGCCAATTGTGAGCTCTTGAGGATTATTGTAGGAACATTGGTGGGATTTGAGAGGAAAAACTAAAGTCGTTGCTACAACTTTAAGGTTGCAAACCCAAGTGCAGGTTGTAGTAAGTAATAAATTTCTCGTGAGTCCGAGGTCGATCCACAGGGAAGTTGTTTGAAGAATTCAAGTTTATATTTATAAAAAAGATGGAGTTTATGTGAAATCAAATATATGAACAATTAATGTATGATGTAACTAAAGAAAAAACCGAAGTAATAAAAGTACTGAGGATTAGGGATCCACTCTTGAGTTTTGGATAGATAAATGGTTATTTATTCTTTTTACCTCTATTAATTGCCACAATTGGAATCCATACATAATGAAGGTTCCAATGGGAAGATATTATCAAGTAACTCATGCAATAAGGTAATCATGATATTGTCTTACTATTGCAAATTATCTCTTAACGCCAACACTTATTTATGGGATCAAGCATTTATATACTCTTTCGTCAACAAAAATCAAGGTTTCACATTAGCAGTCGGTGGGGTAAAACCGTACAATAAGCTAAATGAACCCAAGTATTTGTTGTGCCATTGGAGATACATAAATCAAGAATCACCACAAAATAAGTAGGGTTTAGATCAAAAATAATAATAATAATACAACATACTTAAACAATTTCTACCCTTATAACCATTTATCTTCCTCCATCAAGAGATTCACCCTTTTTCCTCAGCAAAATAAATTTAGAAAGACATAATAAAAGTAACAAAGACTAAAAATATAAGAGAAACTAGAGAATGCATTTCTATTACTACTAGAAAACTTACAATACTAGAAAACATACAAACTAGATAACTTAGCCTAAAGAAACCCTCTACCCCCTCCTCTTACAAGCTGAATACATGGCCTATTTATAGTACTTGGAGTAAGCTAGAGGCCAAACAAATAATGGAGGGGTTAATCAAGTGGTATGCTAGTTGCCAAGAGTTGGTAAGTTGTTACACAAATTTCTCACCACTGAATTGAATTACATTTTTCGGTCAGATACAGCCAGAGTTTGAAGATACGTAAAGAATAAAAATTGTAGATCTTTCAACGCTGATATATTTTCATATATCTTTTGTCAAATTTGGCGATCGGATGAAGGAGATATGGTCAAATTACCGAGTCATGTCCAAGAGCCGCCCTGTAACATCAGCAGCAACTTGCAGCCTATGGTTTTACCATTTCGACACATTTTCACACCATCTTGTCTTCAGCAAACTTGTTTATTTACCTCTTGGGTATAACATATCCGAATTTCAGACCAAATAAATTTGGGCTCAAGATATATAACCGAATTGGTAAAATAAGTCAATACTGGGCTGAACTCTGATCTGAATTTTGGTGATCCATTTTGTGTAATTACTTGGATGAATTTTCTGCTATCATCAAGACTGAATTGGGCTGAGCCTCCAACATAAAAGTTGTACCTCTATCTCTTGGCTTTCAAATGAAACAAGCTTCAGGTCCATAGAGCTTTTGATCATGAAGTTATGCTCAAATTACAAAAACTGCACAAGTCTGAAAACATGCTTCCATTTATTCCCTAACACAAAACATTAATAAAACAAGAATATTAACAAGAATAAAGCAAGAAAAGTATAAAGGATTTGATATAAAAATATGTCAAAATATGCACTTATCAAATTCCCCCACACTTAACCCTTGCTTGTCCTCGAGCAAGCTTAAAACAAACATAAACTAATCCACTTTCGTAGGAAATCACGATTGCATTTAGCATATGCAACAAGCCTTTAAACCCTAGGTGGCCCATAGAGGACGAGTTATAGTCTCGTGAAGGTTTCCAGCAGTGATACCTACAAACACCTATAATAACTATCTTCCAACTTTTATTCTCATGAAGCAACAAAGTAATATGGAAATAAAATCAAACAAGTGTTGAGTTTAACTCTTAGTCATTCAAAAATCAATACATTTCCACAATAATCATACTCAAGTGTGTGTGTGGACAGTTAATGTCAATAGTGATGAAACTATGCATGTTTCAAATAAGTGAATTCTCATAAAACCTTACAAAACCATCACCCAATCTCTAACAGAAAAGTTAAACATCATAGGCTCTTCCTTTGGTGCAAATCTCCACTACACTGAAGGCACCACACGAAATCAAAAGGTCTTTAACAAAGGTTGTAATGGGGCCAAAGGGTGGTGATGTAGCTAAGAAATAAAGGATAGGATGCAACAAGGTTCTAAAAACTTCATGGAATTAGAGACATAAAAATTTATCGATAAAGAATTCTCCAACTCCACAAATTTCACACTGGAGTCTATTGTTATTGAATTGGACCCCTCTTATTCATCTTGCAACATCTCATTTTTAGTTGCAACTTGTAGCACTTTGCAACTTTTTTTTTTTTTATATGTTTTTTTTCTTTTTTTTTCTTTTTTAGAGACTCCCCACACTTATCTTCTATCCCAACCTAAATTTCTTTTGTAAGTCAAGCTTTCAATTGAATGTCTCTTAAACTCCAATCATTTTTAGAACAAGGGTTGGATAATAGTGTATTTAGGCTAGGTAAAAAGATATGGTTAAAAAAAAAAATATATTTATTTATTGTAAGGCTCAAAGTGGTTACTAGGGGATGTTTTCTTTAAATATCATATAGGGAACAAGCTGATTTGGCAATGGTGCTAGAAAGCCTAATGCCTTAATCATTTTTCTAGTGGTGCACTATCAGTCGTTCGCCTCGACAGACCAAAAGTAAAAGTTCTAATACTTAACCCCTACATGTTGAAGATTCAAGTGATGATTAGAGTAAGGGCATAAGAACTATATATTTTGACATGATTGTCTTCACACTAAATAACATAACTATTTGTGCAAAATAAAATTTGAGTATAATTATCGCAAAAATATATTAACCAAATAACAACATCAAAGTCCAAAACAACACCCATCATCAATTAAACCATATTATTCATGCTTAATTTTAATCATTGAAGTTGGAAGAACCTATACGACTCAAAAAAAATATTGTAATTCACAAACACTTGTTAAAAACTTTACAAACCTGCCATATTATGCAAAAAATAGGGATGCGTCTCAAGAGTGTTACAATTACCCTTTACTCAGCCACTTTTTTTCATGCTTTCAACGGACCCAGCAAAAAAAAATACGCTTGATTTATATTATTTTATTTTTTTATTTTTTTTTATTATTATATTTTTTTAATACTAAAAAAAAAACACATTGAATATACAAGTCATGATATCAATTATCCCTCCCCCAACCTAATCGAGACATTGTCCCCAATGTCAAAAATAGATAGGAAAGTAAAGTTTGAAAGATATCACCTGAAATGCGGCTAATAAAGCTGAAACAACAAAAAAAACACACATACTATTAGATAAAATCATTAACAATAAGTATCACAGACTGAGAGTCAAATTCAATTTGCGTTTTCGACCATTGTTCCTATTGGACCAATCCACATTGGCCAAGACTGGATCAGGTTTTGGCACATATGCTAGAAGTTGATCAATCAGCTGGTCAGGTGTTGGAGCAGAAATGATGATTCTTCTCGCAGAAGTTGAAATAAACCTTTTTTCGCAGCATGATCTACAAAAGATAGCAAACCATCATAAAAACCATTAACATTAAGAATACCTATAGGTTTTTGGTGAATGTTGAGTTGTGCCCAAGAGACAATTTGGAATAATTCTTCTAGTGTACCAAAACCGCCAGGTAGAATGATGAATGCATCCGCATTGTTTACCATATTAGGCATTCTGTCCTGAATGTGTGACACTTTCAGCTCATCTCCAATGGTCATACCTGTGATATTCTGTACTGTTAAACATTTTGGGATAACTCCCAAAACTTTGACACCTCCTACATAAGCAGAAATGGCAACACTCCCCATTAACCCCAAACTGCCTCCCCCATACACTAAATGAATTTTTCTTTCTGCTAAAGTTCTACCAAGATTATTGGCTGCCCCTATAAACTCACCATTTTTTCCTAGATTGGATCCACAAAAAACACAAATGGAATTAAATTTGCGAGTTGAAGAAACTTCCATTTTTTTTTTTTTTTTTTTTTTTTGAAAATAAGTTGTGCAAAAATAGAGTGAGTACGGTGATATTTATTGAGGTGTGAACAGGGAATACATTTATTGCATGTCTTTTTCTTTTGTCAAAAAGGTTGAAAATAAGGACACATACGAAATTTAAAAATTACCTACTACCACACATGTATGTACATGTAGTTGTGATTGTGGCTCACATCTTCCTCTGGTTTTACGTCCAGTAACGGCTTAAACGCCCTCTATGGGTCGAGGATATGCTTCCCATCCAGTTTTCTTATAAACTGGCAAACAGGGTCTTTTAATGTCAGATTCCCAAGACTATAAAGCTCATATTCATTTCGAAAACGATCCCATAAATCAAGAATTGCACGTTGTACCAATCCACATGAATGCGTCTCAAGAGTCAATATAATGTGATCTAAAGACTCCTTACTCAGTCCATCCATAATGAATTTAAGTTTATCTTCTCGATTTTTAGAGACCATTCCTAAAGAACGACACTTTGTGTTGCAAGTCCATCTAGCACAAATATGACAAACTTTCATTTTTTTCGCCCTTCGTTTTTGAAAATATGTGCTTTTACCAAACCAGACATGTATCTAGTAAGCAAATCTGGAAACTCATGTGAAAACTCACCTGCCTTACCTTTGCTTCAATTAACCATCGTATGTCCTCCGGAATGCCCTTGTGCATAAGCATCCTCAATCTTTCAATCCTGATTTTATAAATTTTCAAAATTGCATTTTTAGGAAGAAAAGGAAATCGCTTCTTGAGAGTTAGAAATATGTCACCCATTTTGAAAATAACAAGAAAAGAGAATGAGAAAACAAAGAAAATTTGTACAAAGATTTCAGTTGTTTGGGAAACTGACAAGTCCGACTTTTATAGCCACGGAGTACCGTTATCCGCCATTTAACCGGGAAAAGAAAAAATAAAAAAAAAAAGAAGAAGAAGAAGAAGAAAAAAAATAATGTCAGATAAAAAAATATATACAACACTAATCATAACAAGGGTTAGAAAGAAAAAGAATTTCCTCTTGTGAAAATTGATTTTCTAGAAATGGTTTAACTCTTTGTCCATTTACTTTGAATATGTTACCATTTCTAGGATTCTCAATGTCAATCGCCCCATAAGGATATACTTTTTTTACAACAAAAGGACCACTCCACCTTGATCTCAATTTTCCAGGAAACAAATGCAATCGAGAATTATAAAGCAAAACTTTTGACCAACCTCAAATATTTTTCTTGAAATTTTATTATCATGAAAATCTTTGATTCTTGCTTTATAAATTTTAGAATTCTCATATGCATCATTTCTCAGTTCTTCAAGTTCATTGATTTGCAATTTGCGCAATTTTGAAGCTTCATCAAGGTTGAAGTTAAACATTTTGATTGCCCAATAAGCTTTATGTTCAAGTTCAACAGGTAAATGACAAGGTTTTCCATAAACTATCCTATAAGGAGACATGCCTAATGATGTTTTGAAAGCAGTTCTATATGCCCAAAGTGTATCGGTAAGTCTAAGAGACCAATCTTTACGGTTTGGGTTAACTGTTTTCTCCAAAATTTGTTTTATCTCCCTATTTGCAAGTTCAACTTGTCCATTTGTCTGAGGATGATAAGGGGTTGCAACTTTATGTATGATTCCATATTTCTTCATTAAAGTTCCGAAAACTTTGTTACAAAAATGTTTTTCCCCCATCACTGATAATAGATCTAGGAATTCCAAATCGACTTAAAATATTTTCTTTCAAAAATTTATCACTATTTTGTGATCATTGTTTCGACAAGGAATTGCCTCGATCCATTTTGAAACATAATCTATGGCAACCAATATGTAAAGAAAACCAAATGATAATGGAAATGGCCCCATAAAATCAATACCCCAACAGTCAAAGATTTCAATCACTAGGATAGGGTGTAGGGGCATCATATTTCTCTTTGAAAGGGACCCTAACTTTTGACAATTTTCACAACTTTTGCAGAAAGTGTAAGTATCTTTGAAAAGAGTTGGCCAATAAAATCCACATTGCAAGATTTTTGCAGTAGTTTTCTTTACAGAAAAATGACCACCACATGCTTCTGAATGACAAAATTTGACAATATTACCTATCTCATTGTCAGGCACACATCTTCGAAAGATTTGATCCGGACAATATTTGAATAGGTATGGATCATCCCAATAAAATTTTTAACCTCAGTCAAAAACTTCTTTTTCTTGAGAGTTCCAATGTGATGGCATCTTTCCTGTTACAAGAAAATTAACAATGTCAGCAAACCAAGGTAAAATAGAAACGTTAAATAATTGTTCATCAGGGAAAGTGTCATTAATAGGTGTGGTTTGAAATGAGTCATCACAAACAAGTCTCGACAAATGATCAGCCACTACATTCTCTACCCCTTTTTATCTCGAATAGTAACATTAAATTCCTGGAGTAAGAGAATCCACCTAATCAGTCTTGGTTTAGCATCTTTTTTGACAAAAGATATTTCAAAGCTGCATGATCACTGAAAACAACAATTGGTGAGCCAACAAGATAAGATCGAAATTTATCCAATGCAAAAACTACAGCAAGTAATTCTTTTTCAGTTGTTGTATAATTCAATTGAGCACCATTTAAAGTTTTACTTGCATAGTAAATAACATATGGTTTTTTATCTTTTCTTTGTCCCAAGACAGCTCCAACAGCATAATCACTAGCATCACACATTATTTCAAAAGGTAAAGTCCAATCTGGAGGCTGCATGATTGGAGCAGACGTAAGCATGCTTTTAAGCTTAACAAAAGCATTTTCACAGTTTTCAGTCCATTCAAAAATAGTGTTTTTGTTAGAAGATTACACAAAGGTTAGATATTATACTAAAATCTTTGATAAATCTTCTATAAAAACCAGCATGTCCTAAAAATGATCTAATCTCCTTCACAGTCTTTGGTGTTGGCAAATTGGCAATTAACTCAATTTTAGATTTATCAACCTCAATACCTTCTGATGATATAATGTGTCCAAGAACAATACCAGTTGTTACCATGAAGTGACATTTCTCCCAATTGAGCACAAGATTCTTTTCTTCACACCTGATCAAAACCTTTTCTAAATTAGATAAGCAATCATCAAATGAATTACCAAAACAGAAAAATCATCCATGAAGACTTCAAGAAAACATTCAACCATGTCACTAAAAATACTAAGCATGCATCGTTGGAATGTAGCTGGTGCATTACATAATCATAACCAAAAGGCATCCTTCGATATGCAAAAGTACCAAAAGGACATGTAAAAGTTGTTTTCTTTTGATCTTCAAGTGCAATTGCAATTTGTTATATCCAGAATATCCATCTAAAAAGCAATAAAATTCGTGTCCTGCAACTCTTTCTAAAATTTGATCCATGAAAGGTAATGGAAAATGATCTTTTCTAGTGACTGAGTTGAGTTTTCTATAGTCAATGCACATTCGCCAACCAGTAACAGTCCTAGTTGGAATTAATTCATCATTCTCATTCTTGACTACAGTAACTCCAGATTTCTTAGGTAGAACTTGAGTCGGACTTACCCATTTGCTATCAGAAATAGAATAAATGATTCTATTATCTAAGAGTTTAAATGACTTCATTTCTTACTACTTCTTTCATATTAGGATTTAGCTTCGTTGCATTTCTCTAGATGGTTTAGCATTTTCCTCTAGATAGATGTTATGTGTGCAAATGAAAGGATTAATACCTTTAATATCAGCAATGGTCCATCCTAAAGCATTCTTATGCATTTTCAGAGTTTCGATCAACTTACCTTCTTGATATGCATCGAGTTTGGAAGAAATTATTACTGGAAAAGTTTCATTCTCACCCAAGAAAGAGTATTTCAAATTAACTGACAAAGGTTTCAATTCACCACGGGAGTTTTAATACTTGATGGAATAGATTTTACTGTTGATGATGAAAGTTCTTCGAACCTTGGCTTCCAAAAATATTTTTCTTGTACCTGCAAAAATTCAGAGATAGGTATTAGTTTGTGTTCCTTTTTATAATATAACTTTACAATTTCAAAAACAAGTCTCCAAAGAATCTGAAGAGTTAGTAGTATAAAGTATATTCAATGAACAAGTTCTTCAATTGAATCCAGTTCATGTACTTCGACATCTTCTGCAGGTTGCATACAAACATTAAACACATTTAGTTCCAAAGTCATATTTCCAAATGATAATTCAAAATACCATTTCTACAATTGATCAAAGCATTTGAAGTTGCAAGAAAAGACGACCCAAAATGATAGGAATTTGTTGTATGTGTTTGTGCAACAGGCTCTGTGTCCAAAACAATGAAATCAACTGGAAAGTAAAACCTTATCAATTGTGTACCAACACATCTTCTACTATTCCCTTTGGAACTTTAATCGAACGGTCGAACTAATTGGAGATTACAACAGTAAGTTGTTTTAAGTTCTCCCAAACCTAACTGTTCATAAATTGAGAAAGTTAGAAGATTTACACTAGCACCAAGATCAAGCAAAGCACGCTCTATTTCTAGTGTTTCCTATATGACATACATGAAATGGTTGGACAACCTGGATCTTTGTACTTGGGTGGAGTGTGATTGTTGAATGATTGAACTAACACTTTCAGTTAAAAATGCCTTCTTTTGTACATGATGTTTTCTTTTGATTGTACACAAAATCTTCAAAAATTTGGCATAAGGTGGAACTTGCTGATTGCATCCAATAATGGAATATTAATATCTTGACTTGTTTAAAAATTTTAAAAATTTCAGCATTTGAGTTCAATTTCTGAGTTGCTTGCAATCTTTGAGGAAAGGGTGCTGGAGAGTAAATATTTTTCTTTTTCTTCATTTTCACGCTTACCTTCCTTTCAAACTTACCTTTATCGTCAAGACTATTTTTCATTTTTCATTTTCTGGAGGTGGATTAGAAACTTTCTCCTTGGATGAATAGTTATTATCAACAACTTTTTCATTCCGAAGAGTTGTAACTGAATTAGCCTCCTTGACTGCATTTACCTGAAGAAGAAAGAAAGAAAACAGTAGACTGAGAAGTAGAAGGATTAGGTTGAGTTGAGAGCAGAAATTTACCTTTTTCATGAGTACGCAAAGAAGTTGTCAGTGTTGAAAGTGTGCTTCTGATCTCATTGATAGCTTGTGAAGTTTGATTATTGATGTTTGTTTGTTCATGCATAAATGCTTGCAAAGTCTCCTCAATGGATTTTGTATGTGGAGGTGGATAAGAATGAAAGTTTTGGGTTTTTGTGAATGCGGTGGTTGGGCACGGTTATCATCTTGCCAACTGAAATTGGATGATTTCTCCATTGTGGATTGTAAGTTTCAGAATATGGGAGATGGAAAGGCTTTTTGTGAATGTGTTCATAAAATTTGCTTGTACTGGAAGGTTTGGACATTCATTGGTGGAGTGCCCCAAAAGTTCACAATTGCTACAACCTTCTTCCTCTTGCACAGATTTGATTTTCTTTACTTTCTTAAGTTCCATGGCTTCAACTTTTCTTGTTAACTAGCAAGTCTAGTATTTAGATCATCTTCTTGACTAAGGTAATATTTTCCTTTAATTACTATTAGCAAGATTAGATCTAATAGAACCTTCGGAAGAATTAACACTATGCCATGATTGAGAGTTTTCTGCCAAATGATCTAGGTATTCTAGGGCTTCATCAGGTTCCTTATCAAGAAACTCACCATTACACATTGTTTCCAAAATTATTTTGTTTCAGGAGTTAAACCTTCATAAAAGAAACTAATTAAGCGCCACTTTTCAAAACCATGATGTGGGCATGAATTCAACAAATCTTTAAATCTTTCCCAACATTGAAAGAAAACTTCATTCAAATTTTGAGAAAAATTTTGATTTTGTCTTTTCAAAGCATTAGTTTTATGAGTTGGAAAGAATTTTTTCAAAAATTCAGTTTGCATTTCTTGCCAAGTACCAATTGACCTAGGTTTTAAAGAATTAAGCCAATTTTTTGCTTTATCTTTTAAAGAGAAAGGAAATAATTTGAACTTAACAATCTCATTTGTGCAAGTTTGATCATCAAAAGTGGCACATACTTCATCAAATTCTTTAAATGCAAGTAAGGACTTTCAGAGTCTAAACTATGGAAATTAGGAAGTAAAGAGATCATACCTGACTTGAATCGAAAATTATTTGCAATTAGAGGAAAAATGAAAACAAGAAGAGAAGAATTTTCGAGGAGGTTGCAAGTAATAACGTATGGTACGCACCTGTTGATTCTCATTTCATCCTGGACACTTTCATTTTCAACCATGGTGGAAGTGTACGGAGATGATTCAAACAAATTTTCAAACAAAGTTTCGAAATTATTTCTTACTAAACGTCGAGAATTATGACTACGATACCATATAACATATATCCATAAAGAAAATAAACAAACTATATTACAAAGGAAAAATATTAACAAACCTGAATACTTACCTTGCTTCTTCTCGGCAACGGCGCCAAAAACTTGCTACAACTTTAAGGTTGCAAACCCAAGTGCAGGTTGTAGTAAGTAATAAATTTCTCGTGAGTCCGAGGTCGATCCACAGGGAAGTTGTTTGAAGAATTCAAGTTTATATTTATAAAAAGATGGAGTTTATGTAAATCAAAATATATGAACAATTAATGTATGATGTAGCTAAAGAAAAAACCGAAGTAATAAAAGTACTGAGGATTAGGGATCCACTCTTGAGTTCTGGATAGATAAATGGTATTTATTCTTTTTACCTCTATTAAATGCCACAATTGGAATCCATACATAATGAAGGTTCCAATGGAAAGATATTATCAAGTAACTCATGCAATAAGGTAATTCAATGATATTGTCTTACATTGCAAAGCAAATATCTCTTAACGCCAACACTTATTTATGGGACTCAAGCATTTATATACTCTTTCGTCAACAACAATTCAAGGTTTCACACATTATTAGCAGTCGGTGGGGTAAAACTGTACAATAAGCTAAATGAACCCAAGTATTTTTTGTGCTATTGGAGATACATAAATCAAGAATCACCAACAAAAATAAGTAGGGTTTAGATCAATAATAATAATAATAATACAACATACTTAAACAATTTCTACCCTTATAACCATTTATCTTCCTCCATCAAGAGATTCACCCTTTTTCCTCAGCAAAATAAAATTTAGAAAGACATAATAAAAGTAACAAAGACTAAAAATATAAGAGAAACTAGAGAATGCATTTCTATTACTACTAGAAAACTTACAAATATTAGAAAACATACAAACTAGATAACTTAGCCTAAAGAAACCCTCTACCCCCTCCTCTTACAAGCTGAATACATGGCCTATTTATAGTACTTGGAGTAAGCTAGAGGCCAAACAAATAATGGAGGGGTTAATCAAGTGGTATGCTAGTTGCCAAGAGTTGGTAAGTTGTTACACAAATTTCTCAACTACTGAATTGAATTACATTTTTCGGTCCGATACAGCCAAAGTTTGAAGATATGTAAAGAATGAAAATTGTAGATCTTTCAACGCTGATATATTTTCATATATATTTTGTCAAATTTGGCGATCGGATGAAGGAGGATATGGTCAAATTACCGAGTCATGTCCAAGAGCCGCCCTGTAACATCAACACAACAACTTGCAGCCTATGGTTTTACCATTTCGACACATTTTCACACCATCTTATCTTCAGAAAACTTGTTTATTTACCTCTTGGGTATAACATATCCGAAATTCAGACCAAAATAAATTTGGGCTCAAGATATATAACCGAATTGGTAAAATAAGTCAATACTGGGCTGAACTCTGATCTGAATTTTGGTGATCCATTTTGTGTAATTACTTGGACGAATTTTCTGCTATCATCAAAACTGAATTGGGCTGAGCCTCCAACATAAAAGTTGTACCTCTATCTCTTGTCTTTCAAATGAAACAAGCTTCAGGTCCATAGAGCTTTTGATCATGAAGTTATGCTCAAATTACAAAAACTGCACAAGTCTGAAAACATGCTTCCATTTATTCCCTAACACAAAACATTAATAAAACAAGAATATTAACAAGAATAAAGCAAGAAAAGTATAAAGGATTTGATATAAAAATATGTCAAAATATGCACTTATCAGTCGTCACCACACTGTTTAAAAGGAGAGTGGAAAACTCGAATTGCATTGGTTACAATGAATATTCATTATAATAGATAAATTCCATTTAATAAGAAATGAAAAAACAAAAAGTACAAGTCATTTAATAAGAAATGAAAAAACAGAAAATATAAGTCTAATGTCCTACTACATATGATCTAGGAAAGAGAAAAATAACAACAAAATAGAAAAGACACATAGCCTTTATACCCCTCTTATAGGGGTCTAACAAGTAGCATATGACAAGTTACAATGGGGAAGGTGTTAGACAACCCATCGATCTATTGTCAAGTCCCCAAATATGTCATTTTATATCATCATTCAACAACTTTATACCTAAACTTTAAAATATAAAAAACGCAAAATATGTATACATGTATGTAAATGCAAATGCAAATGCAAACCTTTTGAATGGAAGGCCTATGTATCCTCCAGTAAGAGATCATAACTTCGAAGTTTGAATGCCCAATTAGATTTAATGATATGAGATAAACAAGGATGGAGTGAAGATGGAATGGATGGATTATCTTGATGTGAGTGAATGTGAGCTTTTTGGCATCGAGTAATGCGGAAGAAATCCCGAGATGGAAAATGGGTCATTTTAGTATGGGAGAAGACTACGAAAACCCATTAAAGTACTCTTTTTGGTAACAAAAATGAGTTTAGAAGCTTAAGGAAGTGCTTTTTTTGGTGATAGAGAAGATTGCTATAACCACGAGAGAATGCTCCTCTTTTTGGGAAGACAGTGACACCCTACTTCTCATCTCTTTTTTTGGGAAGACGGTGAAAGCCTATTGCTGGTCTCTTTTTGTGACGATGGTGAAACCCTATCACTAGTTTTTTTCTAGGATTGGTTGTAATCATTGGAAGAGAGATTAATCTCATGAGGGTTCCAAAGTCGAGGGATGCAAGCATGCAGATCACATGAATCATGCATATGATTGAACAAATATTTGTGAATTGTGATGACAATTAAGATGCAAGAGTCTACAAGCATGTGAATATGTAGGCAAACTGCATAACATGTCGTGAACTTTTGGTTAGTGTGAGCTAATTTACAAATTATTGCAATGTAAAAAGTGTATTAGTTATGGGATTCGTCATAATTGGCGTAAAGTGTGATACTTGAAATGACTGATATTTAAGTCGCAAAGTTTCTCCTTTAGTGTAATGAGAATTTGCTCTTGTGCTGCATGAATAGGTTATTATAGATTAAGGATGTTATGTTCTTCATATAATCTAACTTTCTTCTTTTTTTTTTCTCCTTACATTGAGCTTGTATTTGCTGCATGACTTTTTTGTATGCCATTCACATAGTTTGCTCTCATTCTAGGGTGAAACAATTTAAATGCCAATTGGGTAATTTTTTGATACACACATATATATACATATACATATACACAATTACATCCTATGCAAGTGTAACGACCCTAATCGAATTATATTAAGGTCCATTGATTTACTTCATGTCTATATTCTTTGAACTTTTCAAAGATTTTATACTTGTATCTCATTAGATATGCATTCCCATACCTAGAATTGTTGTTAGTAAAAGTAATGAAGTAAGAATGATTCCTTTCGCACTGATACTTAGTAGACCACATACATCTGTATGGATCAAATCCAATGGATGAGAGTTGCACTCCATTTGTTTAGCATCTAGAGATTTGGTCATTTTTCCTTTAATACAAGATTCATAAGTTGGCAGATATGCGAGTCTGTTAGGTCAAGCAATTACGCAACCACCATCTTGGATTTTTTTTTTTTTGGAAATATGTCCTCATCTTACATGCACAAGTATGTGTTATTTTGATTATCTATTTTATATTTGTACTTTGTTGAATATGGAGCATTGAAATTGGGGTTGAATAGTATATAATCATTCATCAATGTACAAAAATTAAATAAGAGTCATTAAAAATGGAACAACTTTGATTTTTTTTAAAAAATTCAAAACTCTCTCTATCTAAAACAAGGATAGAAATAATCATCTTTATAAACTTAGTTAAATTATTTAAAACTTCCATTGCGTAATGCTAAGTGGATGGTCTTTGCTCCATTCCCTAATCTCTAAGTCGTCTTTTCTCTAGTTAGATCATTGCTTATTGTCATCACTTGTAAATTAGTGCATAGATGAGAACCACATATGATATTAAATCCCCAAGAAGCATCGTTAACCATGCTCCATTCCCCAATCTCTAAGTCGACTTTCCTCTAGTTAGCTCATTGTATCTTGCCATCACTTGCAAATTAGCGCACAAATGAGAATCATAGCTGATATTTAATCCTAAAGAAGTATCATTAACCAAAAGGTAAACATGAACAAAAAATATATTGCAATTTTGTTCCAATGCTCTGGCTTGCTGCAATGATGGCATTTATCATCAAGATTAGCATTCAACTTCTTGACACCACCTTTGATCTTCAGTTTTTCACTCTTTGAGGAACCTTTTCCCTTCCATTTCCTTGACTTCTTAGTCTTAGATTGGATGATAAGCAAAAAAAGAATGGGCACATTTTTTTATGGTGGATTCAACCATAATTGACATATTTACCAACTCAATAAAGCTAGTTTTCATCTTACACATGTTGAAGTTCACCACAAATTGGTCTAACGGGCTAGACAAGGATTGCAAAATGAGACCCACATAGAGTTCATGCCTATAACACCTCTAAGGGACTCAAACCTTTCTATTATGTTGATTTTCTTGAATCATGTTATGAATTGAAAAGGCCTCTATCATACGTGTATTGCCCAGCAAGCCAATTAGATTGACCATTTTTTAACACTTGTAGAAATAATCTTATTCGAATTAATATCAATATTTTGAAAAAAAATTCATCTTTATTTATATATTATTATATTTATATAAAGTATCTAGACCATACATAGCTACGCGACATGATCGTGTATGGGATGATGATTAGGGAATATGCCTCTATGGGATTGGTCTTAAAAATATTCCAAGCTAAGGATTCATTAAGATGAACCATCTAGGAGTCTCATAAGATTCAACATAGATATAGGCTCATAAAGAGGATGCCTCGCTCTATGGGCTCGGTGTTGTGATACTTGTGTATGAACGTAGGTGCTTATTAGAGAACAAGCACACTGAACTATCTCGCTTAAAAATTTTCAATTAGAAATGAAATATTGTTGAATGGGAATTTTCTCATTACAATAGTGTAAGAATTAGTTCTTGGACTTGAGGCACCATTGTAACATTGTGAATGATATATTGTGACTTTGATTTATTTCTCTAGTGGACAATCATGAGGGGAGTATTTTGGATGCAATATTTTCTTATATGGAGGTTTATGAGTGGTCAGCAAAGGATCCATCACCTATCTAGTGAATCTCCTATATTTTTCACAGTTGTTGACTCAGAAGTCCTTGGCCAAGGCTGGATGAAAGTTAGAAAAAGTATTATCTAATTTCATCATGAAGTCAGGTAACTAGGATTTGTTTTGTCAAAGTCGCTTGTGTCTAAGAGGGGTGTTTAGCATAGACCCCTACTAATTTCTTAAAATCATAAAAAATACAAGATATTTTTTGTGGAATTGAAATAAAGAGTACTGACATCCTTTACAATGAACATAAATGAAATTAGGAGTACTATTCCCTTATTAAAGAAATTTCATGAGCAAAAATGTTCTTATTTGCGTTGTGGTGCCATATGTTTTGGTCTGTATCCCTACTCTTACATCCAATAATCCTCTAGCACTTGGAAAAAAAGTGTAGCATCGAAGCCTGGAATGAAGGCACCACGATACAATATAATATGAGAAAAATCAAAATTATTATGCACCAGCTCTTTAAAGAAGCTCCACATCCCCGCATACTTTATAATCATTTGTGCCGTAGAGACAAAGTGTAGTGTTATAGCACCATCATCTTGTGTCGCAACTCCACTGAAAATGAGAATATCCCAAAGTCTTCTTTCTCTCGTACTGTGGCTCAAAAATAGAGTCGCACCTCTATCTATAAAAGAAACTCTAACTCCAGTTCATATTCTTGAAACAACAATGTCCAAAGGTATATAATGTAGCATCTTATAAAACTCTAAAATTGGGTAGCCCATGTTTATCTAAAGTCAGAAGTCCTCTAATGTCTCGTGGAAAGTCCAAAGATAGCTATGTTTCAGACGATTGGGTGTTGCATGCATGGTTGGCCCACCAATCTGATTCCCTTCATAGTAAATGTGTGATATTTTGATGGTCACAAGGTTATCAAGGAAATGAAATTTGAAAATGAGATGTTGGAGCTTCCTATGTCCTTGATAGCCCATTAAGAATATGCAACAAGACTTGGCATCCAAGTCATTCCATAGTTTTGATAACCTTGCTTGAAATAATGATCAGTCCTTTGCATCAAAGTGCATAACTTAGCATACACATTTGTTGTCTCACAAAGATATATAAAGTATGGAAAAATTGCTTTACCAGATGCATTGCGAGTGATACCACCTGCACTAACATGTCTCGAATACCCTTTAGACGCCCCATGACAATTATGTTTAAGCCATTGATCAATTTTAACGCACTACAAGAAATTTGTATTTTAGAGACGAAAATTCTCATTGCTAAAAAAGGATATTTCGTCGCTACTATATATTAGCGATGAAAAAGTTCCATCACAAATTTTAGTGACGAAAATATTCTATCGCTATCGCTAAAGAATAACTTAGCAACGCAAACCATAAGCAATCTCATAGCCTAAATATTTAAAAAATTTAAATATTAAATAGATAATTTTAACTTTAGCGACGAAAACTGGTCTTGTTTGTTTCTAATTGAATTAAACATAAAAAAATAAAAATAATCTTAGTAATAAATTGTCAATGTTCGTCGCCAATTTAATAAAATATTTTTAAAAAAATCATCACTAATATTAACTTTTTTTAAATATTTTTTTATTTTGATCATTTTACCCCATTTTAAATAACAAATCCACATTATACCATGTTTTAAATAATAAATCACAACATATCCAACAACCAATCACAACACATTTATCATTCCAACAATCTAAATATCATTAACTAAAAGACATTTCATTAAGAAACTCATCGTATATTAAACAAACCACTATATACACAAATCATACAAATGAATCATTAAACAAACTATCATAAAAGTCAACATTAAAAGTAAAATATCATTATATATAAAATTAGACAAAAGTCTAATACACCTAAAAATTTGATTGAACTTGACGACTATCAAAATGAGAATCTTTAGGTGTTGTTCCAGCCATGACTGCAGAATAACAAACTAAAGATGAAATTAGAAAGAAATCAACACTGTATATTAAACATAGTCATTTATATCAAAACAACAACGACTAATATGAACAACATTGATATAACAATTAATCTATAAAAAAGGTATGAATAACTATACAAAATTGAAATACTTACACTAAACTAAGTCTGAGGTGGTGGAGGCCATGGTGGAGCTGAGGAGGATGGCTGTTGTTGTACTGCTTGTGATACATCGGGAGACAACCTATCAAGAATCTATAGAATCATGGCTTGTTGTGACTCCATGACATACAATCTGTCTTTATAAACCAGTAGCTTAGTCCTGGTGTTTGGTAGCTCGGTCCCCATGTCTACTATCTTAGTCCTCATGTCTGCTAGCTCGCTCCTGGTGCCTGCTAGCTCCTACTATATAATATGAAGCTGATCTCGAAGAACTACATTGGTCGGCATGGATAATGTAGCATCAGAAGTAGTCGACCTAAGAGGCTTAGGCCCATTTCCAAGCCCACGCACGTATACCAAACGTGTACCGAGTACTTGGTCACACACTTTATTTGCAATATGTACATTGTCTAAGGTGTGAGCGTGATTTTTGGTATCTGTGTGATCCTGTGACTCTTAGTACTCCTCTCGAAGTCGCACCATCTTATCCTAAAATTAATAAATATATCAACATATTTAGTTTCAAATAAATTGAAAAGAAATAGTTGAATGAACTAATTACTTACATATGCGTTCTCAGCTCTATCGTCTACCTAGCCCTTTGTAGTGCTGTAGTGAGTGTCATTAAACATGGTAATCCGATATTTTCTACTAGTTTCGTCAGTCTAGAAATAACATATGCCATATGTTACTTATCAAATAACATGATTACTTAAATAAAACTTAAGATTTTATATACTTACACCATCGTAATTGTACTACACAAAGGACTTTGAACCTCCACGATGATTATAAGGCAACTTTGCTCGATTTGCGGAGTTCGTCACTGACCGTTTCTGTAAAAAGAAAAGTTAAAGCAATAAACGTAATAAGATTAAATTAATAAATATAAGATTTCATTAAATTAATTAGCTAAAACTTAGTATTAAATTTATCTTAAACTCCTCTAACTCGAATAATGTACATAAATACTCCTAATTTGCCTGAGTCTCACAAAAATCCTAAGGCACATGTTTTAGTCACTTCTCCCAAGATAGGTTTGTGAGACTTTTGTAGTGTTTGTGCATCTACTGGCGGTTGTCCCTGTATCGAGCACTTATCAGTCTGTCGATCTCTTTTTAACTGACTCTGGTCCTATGCCAAAGTCTACAGTAAAATAGCGTAAAAAAAATATGTGTTAAAATTACTATATCAAAGAGAAAGTAAACAGATAAATAAGATAGTTAATTATACTAACCAATAACCAATCAAATATGGGCCTCTTCTGCTCTAATGTAATGTGCCTCTAATCAACTACTTGTAGCAGTGCAAACTTCTTCACCGCTACACCAAGCTCCTTCATAAAGGAGGGTTATACTGCCCTGTAGGACAACCATCATATTTGCAAAATGTGATCGGTATCATGTCTATCTCTTCTGTATAACGTCTAAGTTTGTCACCATGTGTGGCTCTCGTATCTTGATGTTGTTTCTGTGTAGAAGTTGCAATAGTAAAAAAATATGTTAAATTAATTTTCAATATAATTATTAAATAATAAAAATATAAAAAAAGTTAAAAAACAAAACAAACCAACCATCATCCATGTGAATGTCAGTAGTAGCTCAATCAATAATGGGTTCTCCTCATCTTTTTAGGAGGCATACCTATAAAACACAAATATATGGTTAGATAGATAAAATAAATAAGATTATTTATAAACTTTACTAACAAATTAGGAATAATATTAATCTATTTAAAAATCTTACTATAAACAGAACTCGTAGGAGTGACTGTAGTAGATGGTGGCTAAAGGGTGGAAACAATTACTAGCGAATGACTAAAAAAATAATAATTAGTAAACACAATCAAAAGATATGAATATTAGGCATTTTAATGAGACCGTTCAATAATTATTAACATTCACAATTAACAATAATAAATGATTGAAATAAAGTCAGAAATAAAGCAAATGATAAAATAATTCCAAGAAAAGAAACTAAACATGCCTTGAAATTATAATTTCTTCTTAAACAATTTAAACCATAATCAAATGAAGTGTAGAACCTATTGGATTTCTGTTATTTCTTATGTGAAGTTTATAATGTCTACGAGAAAGTTTATAAGTTTATAATGTCTACGAGAAAGTTTATAAGTTTATAATGTCTAAGTTCATAATGTCTTACGATTCATAATGTGAAGTTCATAAATATATCTAAGTTCACAATGTCATAGTGTAAAGATCTTAATTTTTTCTTAATTTATTAACATTAGAAATTGAATGAATAAATAGAAAATATGAATAATATAGTATAAATACTTAATAAAATGAAGTAAAATAAAAGTTGATAGTTCATACCATGGTTATTGATAAAAATTAGTCACTATCATCATCATACAACAATATTTGCTCTTCTCCCTCACTATCTAATTCAGTATCTTTATACTCATCATTAATGAAATTATGTATGTCCTCAGATAAACGTGTTTGTGTATCCAACAATTCTACATGCTTAGGTTGAATGTCTAATCTGCAGAGATCTAAAATTTCTAAATCTTCACAAATAGTTAAGCTTATCTCTTCTGATGAAATCTATTGATTATGCTCATTATTGGTTGAACTTTCAAATTCATGTTCCTCACTATTTTCGTCTTCCTTTTTAGTTACATCATATATTTTTTGATGTTTTACCTTTTGCACCACTTTCTAATATCCTCCATGCTTTATATTATCTCAATAATAAACTTATCTTGCCTAAGTTGCCAAAATGAAGGGATCATCCTCATACCATGTCTTAGACGTGTAAATACATATTAGACCAAACTCTTGCACGACTAATTTCTTTTGGGGTTACATTGGAACTAATCACACAAGAATAAATGTACCTTATATCCAAACGTGTAAAAAATTAAAACAACATCCTTCAAAACTTCAAAAAAATCTAAGTTATCGCCATCGTTAGATGATGGTACTCTAACCCACTATTTTGAGTAGTCTGATGAGTATCACGAGAAAGTGTATGGTATCAAACATCATTAACAATACAAGCATCATATAATCAAACGCCAACATCATGTCCCAATGCTAGAGAGTATAGTTTTTCTATGGCCTTTGAATTTTATAGATTTCTTAGTCTAATCATTTTATCCCTAAACCATTGCAGAAATTGCTGCTCGTGACATTGTAGAATACAGTTTGAAGGATTTCTTTACGAAAGAATTTGTAAATGTTCACTGCACACAAATATATGTAACTATTATGGACTTAATCAAATTACAAAAAAAATAGAATAGAATTTGAAAACTTACTTTCTATATAGGTTGACTTCCTTGCAATTGTTGAGAACATACCAATGTGCTTCCTATGTAAAGTAAGAGGCAAATATGATTTTGTTGGCTGCGCATCACTTTTAATTATTGATTGAAAACACTTAAAATGAATGAAATGAGTTGACTAACATCTTTGTTATGTTTTGGTCTAGTAAATCTTGTTTCAATTTAGATTATATACAAAGATGAGAATGTCAATGCTTTATTCACAATATATCTGCAATAGATCCCTCTGGTCTTGTCATATTGCGAATGTACTTCTTGAGTATTCCCAAATACTTTTCAAATGGATACATTCTTTGTGATGAAACAGGTCCAGCTAATATGACATCGCGGGGTAAATAAATTGCCAAGTGAACCATAGTGTGAAAAAATACCGGAGGAAATATTCATTCCATCTTGCACAAAATAAATACTATATCCTTATCCATTTTACTTAACTCTGCAACATGTAAAGTTCTTGAAGTGAGTTTTTTTTTAAGAAGTCACATAGCTCAACAATTGTGCCATGTATATCTTTTGTAAAAACTTTATTATGGCGATTGGAAATAATCTTTGTAAAAGGACATGACATTCATGTGTCTTTAAGCCATATAACTTTCCATCATTCACATTCACATTCCTTAAGATATTTGCTGCATAACCATTGGGGACTTCATAGATTTTAAAAATTGACAAAATTCACGCATTTCATCTCAAGTAAATGCGTAACTTGTATATGGGTTACTGACTCTATCCCCAGTTTTCTTCAGGTCCAATTAACTCCTTATACCCATATCTTGTATGTCTAACTAAGCTTTGACCGTGTCCTTCGACTTTCCATCTATACTCAATAATGTGCCAACCAGAGCGTCACAAATATTCTTCTCAATGTTCATAATATCCAGATTATGTCTCATCTTCAAGTATGACCAATACTCTAACTCAAAGAAAATGGACTTCTTAATCCAATTTGTATCACAAATTGATCGTCTTCTTTTGCCGGTCACCATAGGATCTTTACCAACGGTCACTTCAAGCAGCACATCTAACTGAGTTAAAATCTCACTACCACTAAATGTTCGTGGTGGACCTTCATTTTCAAACTCTTTATTGAAGCTCTTATTTTTACGCCACGAGGCTTAACGTATAAGAATCGACGATGGCCTGTGTAATATTTTATTGCATAATCTTTGACTTATAGTATCTTCAAGACATACAAGACATGTATTATAACCCTTAGTGCTCCACCCAGACACTCTCCCATATGATAGGAAGTCATGAATTATCCACATAACAACAACATGTAATCATATTCGTTCAGTAGTTGCATCATATGCTTCTATTCCCTTACTCCACAACTTCTTCAATTCATTGACTAAAGGACGCAAGTACACAACTATCTCTTTTCCAAGTATCTTAGGCCTAGGAATTAAAAGAGACATAATCATGTACAATGATTTCATCATTTTCCATGGGGGTAAATTGTACGACACAAGTAAAATTGGCCACACACTGTAAGCATTTAACATATTTCCAAATGAATTAAAACCATCAATTGCCAAGTCCAAACAAACATTTCTAGGATCATCTGCAAATGTTTTATGCAATTTGTCAAACTCTTTCCACGATTCAACATCAGTTGGGTGTCTTAATACCTCGTCTGTTTCAATCATTGTTTCCTTATGCCATCTCATATCATTTGCTATATGTTTTGACAAAACAACCACTTCAATATTGGCTTCAAAGGAAGATATCGAAGGACTTTTTGAGGGATTTTTTTCTTTTTCGCCTCATCATACTTAAATCGAGGCTCCTTACACATCGTACATATATCCTTGCCCTCGTGTTCATCCCAAAATAAGATATAATCATTTTTACAAGCATGTACAGATTCATATCCCAACCCTAACCTAATATTTTCTTTGCTTCATAATGAGAGCTTGAAATTGCATTTGATTTTCGAAATACTTCTCACAATAATTGAAGCAACATATTAAATGACTTATTGCTCCAACCATTCAATGCCTTCACATGCATTAGTTTCACTAACGAACTAAATGCAGAAAAATTGGTACAACCTGAATATAACTCTCATTATGCTCTTTCAAACATTGACATATAACTTTTTCCCAACTCCTACAGGTGTGTTCTCATTGTTATCCTCCTGTCGAACCTCACTACTGCCAACAACTTCAACATCCCTTAAGTCATTTAACATATCAAAGAAAGTATCATCTTCTTCATCCTCACTCACATGTTTAACTTCATTTACGGGATTTGTAACAACATTTGGTATAGTAACTTTTCCATAAAAAGTCCACACTTTGTATAACATAGAAATTCTCCATCTATATAGGTGTCCTTGAACGTAATTCAAATTAAATTGATATAAATTCCCACTACCTTCGACAAGGATAACGAATCTTCAATAACCAAATATTAATTATAATTCTTAGCTATATCCAAAAATGATTTAAACTACTTATATATTATAGAGCCACTCAATTCTAATTCTTTATCTAATTTTGATCCATAATTATACAACCTGTTGATGATTGTAATAGATAATTGATTTAAATTATTCATATTCATATTGACATGCATTACTCCTAATTCTTCTTTCACTCTTTGGTAAAGACCTTATCCTATTTAAGAATGTGCACTTAATTATGGTTTTATAAGTATGACCGTATTGTTTCATGCACATGAAAATTTTGGTAGATCTCCCAGTGCACCCAAATAACAAAAGGTAGAGTTTAAAAGATATCACTTGAGATGTGGCTTAATGAAAAAAAATAAAGTTGAAACAACACAAAACATATTATTAATTGTAACCATTAAAGATAAATTTTACGGGCTAAGAGTTAAATTCATTTTGTATTTTCGGCCATTGTCCCTGTTGGACCAATCCACACAAGCCAAGGTTGGATCAGGTTCTAGCACATATGCTAGAAGTTGATCAATTAGTTGGTCAGGTGTTGGAGTAGAAATGAGGATTCATCTCGCAGACGGTGAAATAAAATCTTTTTTCATAATATAATCTACAAAAGATAACAAACCATCATAGAAACCATTAACATTAAAAATACCTACAGGTTTCAGGTAAATGTTGAGTTGTGCCCAACAGATAACTTAGAATAACTCCTCAAGTATACCAAAACCACTAGGTAGAGTGATGAATGCATCCACATTATTTAACATGTTAGGCATTCTGTCCTGAATATGTGACACTTTTAGCTCATCTCTGATGGTCATACTTGTGATATTCTGTACTTCTAAAGTTTTTGGGAGTGCTATTAAGAGAAGAAGTAGAAACACTCTCTATTAACCCCAGACTTCCTTTCCCACACACTAAATGAATTTTTCTTTCTGCTAACGTTCTACCAAGGTTATGAACTGCCCCTATAAACTTGCCATTTTTCCTAGATTGGATTCACAAAAGAAACATATACAGTTGAACTTGTGAGTGGAAGACTCATAGCCTTATGAATACAAATACGTATAACCCAGTATAAGGCAAGACAATATCCAAATATGGGAAGAAAAAAAAAATCTAAACTAAAATCAAGACTAAGTCATAATAATATTAATACAATTATGATAAAATAATCTCCAACAATGTTGCCAAAAATTTGTTCGCAAATATTTTGCAAACCACAAGTGTACAGTGTCAAGTTTTAATACAACAGTGAGTTGTGTATCGTATCCACAAGGAGTGTAATAAAAAATTGCATTAAGTACCATAGTTTAATTAGTTCCAATTTTATCTAATAAATCGAATAATGATTGGTAAACAAAGTAGAGTAAGATAAAAAAAAAATGCAAAGACGAGTGGAGTTCTTAGAAACAATATAACAAACACCTTATGAACAAGAAATTTTAGAGGAATGACTCAGTTTATTATCACCTATATTCTTCCTTCCAAAATATACCAATTCAAGTCAACAACACACATAAGTGAAGAATTCCTAAGCTCATCAATTCCCTCTCTCAAGTGCCGAATTGACTATGAGTTCAAATATAAATTTCAATATTTCTATAAAAATTTAGGAATAAAACTCTACAAAAGTTTAATGAATTCTTCTTCAAAAGTTCAAAGGTTTTATAAGTTTCTCAACTCTATGATTTTTGGGTTATATTATCTTTATGATCATGTATAATCTTTTCTCTCTCGAGTATCAAATTCCATACATCAAACAATCTCAATTAATGACCAAATAATCAAGATGCAATACTAAACAAGATAACACAAACATGATGAATAACTTGAACTAATATACATTGGAACTCAAAACATATGATCAAATAAAATTACATCATCATCTAGAAAAAAAATTTTAGTTCATTTGAATGAACACAACTTCAAGAAATACATAAGAGAGATCGTGAAAATTATTCACCAATTTGTGAAGTGGGAGGAATGGTTGAAGTTCTCCTTGTCTCCAAAAATGGCTTCCTTTGTTGATGTAAATATTTTTCTTAATTTCTCAAGATGATTGCTCCTCTTTTCTTCTCCCAAGAATCTTCCAAAGAACCCCTAAAATCGTCCTCCTTGTCTCCAAGAATGACTTTCTTGGTTATTCTCCCCTTTTTATCTCCACCAAAACTATCCCTTTTTTGCAAATTGTAGCCACCACATTTCTTAGTCATCTTGTCTCTTCTTTTAGCAATAATTTCCCTTCTTTTTAGCCTCATTTTCTTTATTTTATGGTACACTTTTAGCTCATAAAATCTAGTTCAAGTATCTCCCATCATATCTCCTTTATTCCCTTAAAATCGGGTGAAAAGAAAAAGTAAACCACGTCCAGGAAATATGACCATGCCGGGGTATGCCCAGACCATGCCGTGGCATTCTCGCTACTGGACTAGCATGCCACGACATGCTCAAACCATACCGTGGCATGCACCTTTGTACTTGTTTTTCTTTATTTTTATGTCATGTCGCAGCATGGTATGATTATGCGGCGGCATGCCTTCATCTTTTTCATATTTTTGGTTTGTTTTGTCCCTCATTTTCTTTATCGACTTGAATTTTGGAGAGTTGTTCTATAATGCATCAAAAAACACATAAAAACTAGATAAATAGTTTGATATCAATCAAATAATTAGTATAGAAGTACTTAATTTGTTGGTATAAAATCAACTTATCAAATACCCCCAAATTTGAAGATTTGCTTGTCCTCAAGCATCAAATATGAATTCTCAATAACAACCCTTCTATGAATCAGGTTACCAAAGTTAAGAAAGATTTTTCTAAAATCTCATCTCAAAAGATTAGAAAAATATACCAAGTTTACATGCTGACATGCATATTAGTTTCACTTAACTTCATGGTCTTGTGTGTGTGAGTGTAAAAGTAGTAGTTTATCAACTTGCATTTATCAATCGGATAGGTTTATGAAGCCAACTGCTCCTATTTGATCCACTTTTTAAATACTTACCAAACTCCATAGGCTTGTTTTTCATACTAATCTCCACTAATGTAGGTAGATCATAGCATCAAGGATCAAAAGGACTTTCAAAACTTGTATTGTAAGGCTTGGGTAATGGTGGAAAAATATGAAATATTATAGCTAAATATTACCTATTTTACACAATCATACTAGAACCTTTATGAATGAGCACCAACTTTCTCATCAATCCCTTCATTTTTCTTTATTGAACATCCATTTCTTCTTCTTTTTGATCTTAGATTACCCCCAAACTTATTTCTTTTATTGTATACAATGGGGGTCTATTCATTTTAGGGAGTTCAAATCAAACACCTCAATGCATAATCTCTTCATTTTTATCATTTTCTCGATCTTTTATTCTCTTTATTTTCACTTTTTTAAATATTATAATTCATTCAAGAATGATTGTGTAAATGAGAAAAAAAAGGATAAAAAATTAGAATTTTTCATAAAGCTCGATGATATGTATAGGATGTCCAAAGAATTATTTCAATAGGCTCAAGAGGGGACACTAGGGAATAATTCAAGTATAGGTTGGCTTCAAAGGCTTAAACGAACCAAAAATGACCTAAATCATCTCCCTAATGCTATGTCACCTAGGATTTTGGCCCGACTAGTTATCAAATAAGTTCTAGAGGTTAGTGGGATCAATTAGGAAATAATTAGACCGTATAAAAGTCTCTAAATAATTAAATATAACTCAACAAACTACTTAGTGCATCAAGATTCACAAGAACTCATAAAGTAAATAAAACCAATTTTTGATGTTTAGACACGTAAACAAACTATATATTCTAATGTTCATTTTTTTCAAACATGCACATAGTTCATCACTAAACTTGACAATCAATAAACTAAACAAGTCAATAAACTAAGCTCAACAAGCTATAAACAAGCATTAAACTTCTCAAGCAATAAACAATTATCCTAACTCTCCTCCCCCACCCCACCCCCCAAAAAAAACTTAATATAAGCATTGTCCTCAATGTTTAAAGAAATAAAACACATAAGAAAGGGGAAATAAGAAACTTTCCTTTCAAATAGATGATGCCCTTGGAGTCAATAGAAGATCCACACATATAACCAATGAGATATCCATCTACACAAGAAAAAGGAGACATGAATGCACAAGGGCTATTCACATAAGTAAAAATGCAATTGAAGCAATGCAATAGCTAAACAAAAGAAAGCTCGACATGCCTAAATCTAGAAATGGAACATTCTTCAAAAACTAACTAAGAAATTATTCAAAAGCAAAGGAAACAAAGGGTTTGGGTTGCCTCCCAAGAAGCGCTTAGTTTATAGTCATCAGCCTAACTATCTTTTTTACTCATCCTAAATCTAAAAATAAGTGTTTAACATGCCACGTCTTTATGTGATCTAAGAGTATAGGTGATCCTTCCAGATAGGCAAGACAAGGATGATCCAGAGTAGCATCAAGGGCCTTTTGGACATCAACAATTGTATCCCTATGGTCTTCCAAACATGGTAAAGATGTACTTATCTTTTTCCATATTAAAAATAAAAAAATCTGTAAAGTATAAGAATTGGTCACCATTCCCAAGCATATCTTGGGTCAGTAGGCCTTGCTTAATCTAGTTCATGCTTTATGAAATTAAATTAGTGCTTGCATTTAGATCACATAATGCTATTTCACAAGTAGAGTCTCCAATTGAATAAGGGATAATGAAACTCCCTGAATTAGTAAGCACTTGAGGTGGCTTATCTTGCAAGATGGCATTGCACTTTTCAATAGCTTCACACTCCTCTATTTGTTGTTGTTGGATGGTTTTGCAATGCTCCTTTGGATTGATTTTCGTATCATTTGAAAAGTTTACTTTATGTCTTTGAGCATTAATTTCAGTAGCAAGCTGTTTCTATTGATTTTATTTGAGATCCTAAACTTGAAACTAGCTACCCCAATTGAGTCTCAATGTTGTCCATCTTTGTTTCATTCTTATTCAATCGGACTCTTATTTCGCTAATGAAAGTGCTTAACGAATCCTCCAATGATACATTTTTCTCACCTTTGGTTTCTATAAATGAAGTGCTAGTGGATGTCATGGAATCCATTCCTTGAGAAGCTACATTAAAAGTTTAAGCCGCAAATTGGTTAGAAAGAGAAGAAATTTGTGCAACTAATTGTGTAAATGAATCTACCTCAAGAATATATGCAACCTTTTTAATGGAAGACCTCTCAAAAAGCCATTGATAACTATTAGTAGCCATCTTCTCAAAACTCATAGCCTTATGCATATAAATACGTATAACCCAGTACAAGGCAGGACAACATCCAAATATGGGAAGAAAAAATAAACAATCTAAACTAAAATCAAGACTAAGTCATAATAATATTAATGCAATTATGATAAAACAATTCTCGACAACGGCGCCAAAAAGTTGTTCGCGAATATTTTGCAAACCGCAAGTGTTCGGTATCAAGTTTTAATATAATGGTGAGTTGAGTTGAATATCCACAAGAATTGTAATAAAAAATTGCATTAAGTACCTGTGACACCCCCAATACTACACACACACATATATATTTATAGATATAATAATTTTGACATCATAAATCTTGTGTGCCTGTACAATTTTTTTTTTCCTGTAACAGCATAATAAATAATAAACTATTTTTCTCACTCACAAACTAATATATATATATATATATAACTGCAGATGATCCATAACAACCATAATATTTACATACCCATGTACAGAAAAGTTTTAAAAGTAACACACAGTACAAATTCCAAAACCTAATATAATACACTCCAAAATCAAATAAGTTAACAACCAGCCGGACAGGTCGTCATCCATGTGCACTGATCCTCAGAACCTGTAGGAGCTCCAGCCGCTTGCTTAGTAAGTCCATGGCTTCAAGTATCATCAAACTCAACTACAATGCATGAACTACGTGAGCTAATGCTTAGTAAATGAAAATCATGCATGCTGAAAGGAATAATCCAACATAAATGCAATGCATTTATATGAGATCATGACAAGAATGCGAACTCATGCATCAAAATTATTTCATTCAAAATTATTTTCCATCACTGGGCCCTTGGCCCACCTACTATGTACTGGATAGAGCTCTCGACAATATTAATAATCACATGGCCATAAACAGATCGATACAGTTCGAGGCCATCTCCTAGGATCACCAAAGGTCCACCCCCTGTCTTCCCCTGTGACCCTCCAGAAGTATTCCCATCGGCGGCGTCAATAAGGGCACAATCAAGTGGTTCATCCTCTCGTGACCACCAGAGGCACACCCCCTGTCAACCTTTATGATCCTCCGAAAAGTAATACTCGCGGCGCCCCAAATATCATGGGCCTCGGTACACTAGTAGTGGCCAACTAAAATATTTTCTTTCTAAAAATAATGTTATGCATGCAAAACCTCAACTGTGAGCACGTATTATGCATGCACTTGTAAATATTGATGAATGGCATGTTCAATAACACAGTGAATCACATGTCCTGTCATCCAAACAACGTATGCACTATAAGATATTTATGATACTCATTAAGACACAATGATCACATTTAATATAAATAAGTCAAGAAATACTATGCCCATGCATTATAGTTGCAAATAGATTTTCACTTACCTTCCACCTTTGATATTCTACTGAAGGTTAACAAGATTCTGCTCCCTAATCTTAGATATAAGGCGGCCTGTAAAAGCATAATATATTAATTTTCATTTTTAATCAATAAGTTTCTACATCAAATTTCATAAGGGATCTTAAATCTTAAATTTAATTAAGTAACAATCAAACCTTAAAATTTTTATATTTCACCCCAATCAGAACCTTTTAAATACTTTAATTTTTTGTCTTAAATTTATTCTAATATTATTTAATTGATATATTATAATCCTGTAATCAATCCCTCAATTTAATTAACTACGTCATCCAATTAATACAAGATAATAAAATCGAATATTCATAACTAATTTTAAATTAAAGGTGTATATTAGTTATTATTTCACAAGTAGATAACTAATTAACTTGGATCAAAAACTTTCTTTTAAATTAGAAATAAACGACATAAACATATATTTTTATCCGTACAAAAATAAGAAGGGACTTACCCAAAATTTTCTCAAATTTCTACGGTTGAAATTTGTTCGTGCTATTTCTTCTTCGTTTTGTTTTCTTTTCCTTTATTTGCTGCCGTGCGGACGTGTGTGTGTGGTGTTTTTATTTTAGCCGTGTGTGTTCGTGTAGTGTGTGTTATTACTTAGGTAATAAATGTAACATAATATATTATATATATACTTATCTTTACTATTAGCATTAAAGAAATCTAATCTAATATATTATATATATACTTAACCTTAATATTAGTATTAAAGTAATCTAATACAATATATTATATATATGCTTATCCTTATCATATATACATGTAATATAATATACACTACATATGCTTATCCTAATCATGTATATATGTGTACACTACACATGTCATCATATATATATATATATTTATTATATTACACACCATATACTTATATATATGTTATATTTATATTAATATATATATATATTATATAATCAATACAAAATATTATTTATTTATTTTTATATATATTAATTTATAGGCCCCTAAATTTATTTTATATTAAAAATTACACTCTCTTAATTAATATGATAATATCCTTATTTTTTTAATTATTATTATTACTATTACTATTATTATTTTCTCCCTAATTAATTTATTTGTTTAGTTTATCCTACACCGATAAATACAACGATGCCACATTTCACTTACGTGTATCATAATATTATCTGATAGTTGACACCTAAATTCTAATCTTAGTACCAACTCAACCAATTAGGTTAAAAAATCTAGAAACTAATATCAGTGATAACTTTAAAAGTTTAATTATTAAATGCTGTTTAAAATATAATGTATTATGAAATATCAATTAAAATGCAATGACACATATGTGGCATAAAATGTATGAACTATATTGGCCAGGTGAGTAGTGTGAGGTTCGGGTATTACATCCTTCCCTCCTTATGAAAATTTCGTCCTCAAAATTTTGCTTATCGAAAAAGCTCTGGGTATTTGGTTCTCATTTCATCTTCTATTTCCCATGTAGCCTCTTCCGTTGACTGGTCTTCCACAGTACCTTGACTAATGGGATTTTTTTATTTCTAAGTTGTTTTATCTCCCGTAGTAGAATCTCGACAGGTCTTTCCTTGTAACTCAAATCTGATCTCAACTCTATTGGTTCGTTTCGTAGAATATGGGATAGATTCGCAACATACTTCCTCAACATGGATATGTGGAATACATTATGTACTTGAGACATTGATGTAGGCAGATCAAGTTTGTAAGCAACATCACCTATTCTCTCGGTAATAGGAAATGGACCAATATATTTGGGACTCAACTTTCCTTTCTTCCCAAATCGCATAATACCTTTCATAAGTGCTACCTTGAGAAACAATTGATCTCCTATGGCAAACTCTAGCATTCTCCTTCTTTGGCCTGCATAACTTTTCTGTCGACTCTGGGCAGTTTTCATTCTTTTTCGGATTTGTAACACAGCCTCTGTCATTTCCCGAATCATGTTCGGCCCTAAAAGTTTCTTTTCACCTACTTCATCCCAGTGAACTGGAGATATGCATTTCCTGCCATACAGTGCTTCATAAGGAGCCATCCTAATTGTAGCCTGATAACTATTGTTATATGAGAATTCTACCAGAGGTAGATACTTGCTCCACTGTCCTTGGAAATCCAATACGCAGGCTCTAAGCATATATTCTAAAGTTTGTATTGTTCGTTCAGATTACCCATCAGTCTGAGGATGATATACAGTACTGAAAGATAGTTTGCGTTACTAATGCCCTCTGTAGACTTCTCCAGAAGGTAGACAGAAATCTCGAGTCCCTGTCAGAAGTAATGGATAGTGGTACACCATGGAGTCTAACCACTTCCTGTATATATATCTGTGCATATTGATCTATGGAATAGGTTGAACAAATGGGAAGAAAATGAGCTGATTTAGTTAATCTGTCCACAATCACCCAAATAGAATTATGACCTTTCACGGTTTTGGGTAAACCCGCCACAAAGTCCATAGTGAATCTTTCCCATTTCCATTCTGGAATAAGTAGAGGTTGCAAAGTTCCCGCTGGTCTTTGATGTTCTGTTTTTATCTGCTGACATGTCAAACATTGGTCCACGTACTGTGCAATATCTCTTTTCATACCTGGTCACCAGTAATGCATTTTCAAGTCTCTATACATTTTGGTAGCTCCTGGATGTATTGAATAAGGTGTTGAATGTGCCTCTGTAAGAATATCTTTTCTGATGTTATTCACAATGAGCACATATAATCGTTCCCTAAATTATAGCACTCCATTCACAGATATTTTGAAATCAGATGGTACCCCCGAAGCAATATCCTTCTTTACCTTGATAAAATATTCGTCCCCTGTTGTCCCTATTGAATTTTATCAATTAACGTCGGTTGGAGTGTCAAGGCTACCAACTTTATTTTCATTTTTCCCAATTGTACAATCTCCACATTCATTTTTTGGAATTCAATTAACTCTGGTCTCTGAACATAAAGAGTAGTTGTGGTACCTTGTATTGGTTTTCTGCTCAGTACATCTGCCACCACATTAGCTTTACCCGGATGGTAGTTGATAACACAGTCATAATCCTTTACCAGCTCCAACCACCTTGATTGTCGCATATTCAGTTCTTTTTGCGTGAAGAAGTATTTTAAGCTCTTGTGATCTGTATAGATTTCACATCGCTCCCCATATAGATAGTGCCTCCATATCTTCAATGCAAATACCACTGCAGCAAGCTCCAAATCATGCGTAGGATAATTTCTTTCATATTCTTTCAGCTGCCTCGATGCATATGCAATCACTTTCCCATTTTGCATCAGTACACATCCCAAGCCATTCTTCGAGGCATCACTGTAAACTACAAAGCCTCCAGTACCTGATGGAATTGAAATGATAGGTGCTGATGTCAACCGCTTCTTCAATTCTTGGAAACTTTGCTCACATATCTCTGTCCATTTAAATGTTATACCCTTTCGTGTTAACTGTGTTAAAGGAGAAGCAATCTTGGAAAATCCTTCTACAAATCTATGATAGTATCCAGCCAAACCAAGAAAGCTACGTACTTCTGAAGGATTTACAGGTTGTGACCAGCTATTAATAGCTTCTACTTTACTTGGATCTACTTATATTCCTGCCCCTGATATGATATGTCCCAAGAATACCACTCGGTCCAACCAGAATTCACATTTCTTGAATTTAGCATATAATTATTTCACCTTTAAAACCTCTAACACCATTTTCAAATGTGTCACGTGCTCTTCCTTTGTTTTGGAGTAAATCAGGATGTCATCGATAAACACAATAACAAATTTATCTAGAAAATCTTTGAATACCCGATTTATCAAATCCATGAAAGCTGCTGGGGCATTAGTTAATCCAAATGGCGTCACCAGAAACTCATAATGTCCATACCTCGTGCAAAATGCTGTCTTTGAAATGTCATCTTTTATTTTCAATTGATGATACCCAGATCGTAAATCAATCTTTGAAAATACTGCTGCACGCTGGAGCTGATTGAATAAATCATCAATTCGAGGTAAAGGGTATTTATTCTTGATTGTAACCTTATTTAATTCTCGATAGTCTATGTACAGTCTCATCATACCATCCTTCTTTCGTACAAACAGGACAGGCGCACCCCACGGTGAAAAGCTAGGTCTGATAAAACCTTTTTCTTGTAATTCCTGTAATTGTATCTTCAATTTCTTTAACTCAGATGGAGCCATTCGATACAGGAATTTTGAGATTGGAGATGTTCCCGGCTGTAGTTCAATAACAAACTCTATCTCACGATCGAGTGGTAACCAAGGAAGATCATCTGGAAATACTTCAGGGTATTCCTGAACCACTGGTACTTCACTAAGTATAGGATGGTGTTGTTCTTCAATGCTCATAACACTGACTAAATACCCCTCACAACCCGCTTCTAATAAATGTTGTGCTTTCAGTGCTGATATTAGTGGGAATCTGAAATTCTTCATAATCCCAACAAACATAAAAGGTTCTTCTCCAGGAGGTTGGAATGTCACTGTTTTTTTCTGGCAATCTATGGTAGCATAGTACTTTGATAACCAGTCCATGCCCAAAATTATGTCACAGTCATTCATGGACAATATAATCAGATCAACATATAGTTCTCTATCTTCAATAGGAATGGCACAAGCTTTCAAAATCTGATTGGTCTGCTTTGAGTCTCCAGAAGGAATCGTCACATTGTAACTAATTTCTATTATGTCAGGTGTCTTACCCAACCTCTTCACATACTCAGTGGATGCAAATGAATGTGTAGCTCCTGAATCAAATAGTATGAATGCTGGAGTATCATGAATGAAGAGTTTACCTGTAACTACTGATGGATTCGCCTCTGCGTCTGCCCTAGTGATGGTAAAAACTCTAGCAGGTACATTCTGTTGCTTTATAGAGTTTGGATTCTTCAAGCATGTTCTAGCAATATGACCAACCTTTCCACACTACACCTTCTAGGATCTGTAGGGCAGTTTCCCACATGTTGACCACCGCATCTAGGGCACATAGATTGTGGTATTGGCGCTTTCCCTTGCTCTATCTTTGGTTTCTTATTTTGCTCCCACTGTTGTTGCCCTGGTTTCGATCAAAATTCAAGTTTTTGTCCTTGAGCTTGGAATGGTCTCTTCTTTTCATTTCCAACCCACCTCGATCCTTGTCCTTGCTGAAATTAAAGACGAGCTTCCAGCGCACGAACAATTCTAAGTTCAGCTTGCTCAACAACTAATGCTCTCTCAGCAATCTGTGAATATGTGACTCCTTGAATTCCCACCATATTAACATCTCTGTATAGTTCTGGCCTCAAACCTTCAAGGAATTTTTCTACTTTCAGTGCATAAGTGCTAATCATATGAGTGGCAAACCTGGATAACTGTTCAAATTTTCGAATGTAGTCCCCAACTGTCATAGCTCCCTGTCGTAGTTGTATAAATTCATTCATCTTCATTGCACGAACAGGCGCTGTGAAGTATTTATTTCTGAATAACTCTTTGAATCTTTCCCAAGTCATAGTAAAGGATCCTCTATGCTCCTCATTATATCCCCCTAGTGCCCAGCACTTCCACGAAGCATAAACGAGGCGCATATCACCTTTTCTTCCTCTGGGACTCTGTTATACTGGAACATATTTTTTAGGGTTCTCAGCCAATCCTCTGCAACTATGGGATCTATCGCATCTTCAAATATTGGTGGATTGAGTTTTCTGAATCTTTCCCCAACTATCTCCACTGGTTCTGCTCGGGGCTGTGGTTGATTCATTTTAGATCTCTGTTGTCCACCCACATCCCTCTGCTGGATGAGTTCTTGAATTTGTTCTGATTGTCGTTTAATAAGTTCTGTAAGTCGGTTTATAACAGTGTCCTGATTGTTATTTGACATAGGTGTCTCTTCTTCTTGGTTTCTACCTCCATTACTACTCTCACTCCATGTTCTTGTCATGGCTGCAATATTGTTTTAAAACATGGCCAATATAATTCATGAAACAATGATGCATAATAAAATAAAACTTACGAGCAAGGCGGTGCTTCCACAAGTTCCAAGTTTATGTACATGGACAGTCTACAGAACCTATAACCGTGCTCTGATACCACACTGTAACACCCCCAATACTACACACACACACACATATATATATATATTTATAGATATAATAATTTTGACATGATAAATCTTGTGTGCCTGTACAATTTTTTTTTTTCTTTCATGTAACAGCATAATAAATAATAAACTATTTTTCTCACTCACAAACTAATATATATATATATATACCTACAGATGATCCATAACAACCATAACATTTACATACCCATGTACAAAAAAGTTTTAAAAGTAACACACAGTACAAATCCCAAAACCTAATATAATACACTTCAAAATCAAATAAGTTAACAACCAGTCCGGCAGGTCGTCATCCATGTACACTGATCCTCAGAACCTGTAGGAGCTCCAGCCGCTCGCTCAGTAAGTCCATGGCTTCAAGTATCATCAAACTCACCTACAATGCATGAACTACGTGAGCTAATGCTTAGTAAATGAAAATCATGCATGCTGAAAGGAATAATCCAACATAAATGCAATGCATTTCTATGAGATCATGACAAGAATGCGAATTCATGCATCAAAATCATTTCATTCAAAATTATTTTCCATCAATGGTCCCTTCGCCCACCTATTATGTACCGGATAGAGCTCTCGACAATATTAATAATTACATGACCATAAACAGATCGATACAGTCCGAGGCCATCTCTTGGGATCACCAAAGGTCCACCCCTTGTCTTTCCCTATGACCCTCTAGAAGTATTCCCACCGGCGGCGTCAATAAGGGCACAGTCAAGTGGTTCATCCTCTCGTGACCACCAGAGGCACACCCCCTGTCAATCTCTATGATCCTCCAAAAAGTAATACTCGCGACACCCCAAATATCATATAAATAAGCCATATATGGGCCTCGGTACACTAGTAGTGGCCAACCAAAATATTTTCTTTCTAAAAATAATGTTATGCATGCAAAACCTCAACTGTGAGCACGTATTATGCATGCACTTGTAAATGTTGATGAATGGCATGTTCAATGACACAGTGAATCACATGTCCTGTCATTAAACAACGTATGCACTATAAGATATTTATGATACTCATCAAGACACAAGGATCACATTTAATATAAATAAGTCAAGAAATACTATGCCCATGCATTGTAGTTGCAAATGGATTTTCACTTACCTTCCACCTTTGATATCTACTGAAGGTTAACAAGATTCTCCTCCTAATCTTAGATATAAGGCGGCCTGTAAAAGTATAACATATTAATTTTCATTCTTAATCAATAAGTTTCTACATCAAATTTCATAAGGGATCTTAAATTTTAAATTTAATTAAGTAACAATCAAACCTTAAATTTTATATTTCACCCCAATCAGAACCTTTTAAATACTTTAATTTTTTATCTTAAATTTATTCTAATATTATTTAATTGATATATTATAATCCTGTAATCAATCCCTCAATTTAATTAACTCCGTCATCCAATTAATACAAGATAATAAAATCAAAGATTCGTAACTAATTTTAAATTAAAGGTATATATTAGTTATTATTTCACAGGTAGATAACTAATTAACTTGGATTAAAAACTTTCTTTCAAATTAAAAATAAACGGCATAAACATATATTTTTATCCGTGCAAAAATACGAAGGGACTTACCCAAAATTTTCTCAAATTTCTACGGTTGAAATTTGTTTGTGCTATTTCTTCTTCGTTTTGTTTTCTTTTCCTTTCTTTGCTACCGTGCGGACGTGTGTGTGTGTGGTGTTTTTATTTTAGTCGTGTGTGTTCGTGTAGTGTGTGTTATTACTTAGGTAATAAATGTAACATAATATTATTTTATATATTATCTTTACTATTAGCATTAAAGAAATATAATCTAATACAATATATTATATATATGCTTATCCTTATCATATATACATGTAATATAATATACACTACATATGCTTATCCTAATCATGTATATATGTATACACTATATATATATATTATATTACACAATATACTTATATATATGTATATTTATATTATATATTATATTATATATTTATATAATCAATACAAATATTATTTATTTATTTTTATATATATTAATTTATAGGCCCTAAATTTATTTTATATTAAAAATTACACCCTCTTAATTAATATGATAATATCCTTATTTTCTTTTATTATTATTATTACTATTACTATTATTATTTTCTCCCTAATTAATTTATTTGCATAGTTTATCCTACACCAATAAACACAATGATGCCACATTTCACTTACGTGTATCATAATATTATCTGATAGTTGACACCTAAATTCTAATCTTAGTACCAATTCAACTAATTAGGTTAAAAGATCTAGAAACTAATATTGGTGATAACTTTAAAAGTTTAATTATTAAATATCGTATAAAATATAATGTATTATGAAATATCAATTAAAATGCAATGACACATACGTGGCATAAAATGCATAAACTATATTGGCCAGGTGAGTAGTGTGAGGCTCGGGTATTGCAGTACCGTAGTTCAAATACTTCCAATTTTATCTAAAAAATCAAATAATGATTAGTAAACAAAGTAGAGTAAGATAGAAAAAAATGCAAAGACAAGAGTGGAGTTCTTAGAAATAATACAACAAACACCTTATGAACAAAAAATTCTAGAGGAACGACTCACCTTATTATCACCTATGTTTTTCCTTCCAAAACATACCAATTCAAGTCAATAATACACGTAAGTTAAGAATTTCTAAGCTCATCAATTCCCTCTCGAGTGCCAAATTGACTATGAGTTCAAAAATAAATTTCAATATTTCTATAAAAATTTAGGAATAAAACTCTATAAAAGTTCAATGAATTCTTCTTCAAAACTTCAAAGGTTTTATAAGTTTTCAACTCTATGATTCCTAGATTGTATTATCTTTATGATCATGTATAATTTTCCCTTTCTTGAATATCGAATCTCATACATCAAACAATCTCAATTAATGGCTAAATAATCAAGATGCAATACTAAACAAGATAACACAAACAAGATGAATAACTTGAACTCAATGTTGTCAAAATTGGACCGGACCGACCGGTTCAATCAGGAACTGGAGGTCAGTCTAGTCAGATTAGGCCTAAAAGTTATTTTAACTGGTCAAAACCGATCAAAATCGCCCAGAACCGATCAAAACCGATTTGATCGATTTTAGTGTTTTTTTTTATTTTTTGTTTTTGATTTTTATAAATATTTAAATTTGATATTTTGTTATATTTATATGATTATTTGAATTTTGTATTTTGTTATATGTATTTTTATGTAGCTATTTATTTATTTTTACATTTAAAATGTATTACATAATAATTAATCTATTATATTATTATTTTATAAAATAAAATAATAAAATATAATTAATTTTCATTAAACCAGTCCGACCGCCCGTTGAATCGATCTGATCGGTTGAACTACCAATTTTAACAAAATCAATTTAGTTACCGGTTCGGTTATGAAAACATTGCTTGAACTAATATTGATTGTAACTTAAAACATAAGATCAAATAAGGTTATATTATCCTCTAGAAAGAAAAGCTTAGTTCATCATGAATGAATACAACTTCAAGAAATACATAAGAAAGAGCATGGAAATTGTTCATCAATTTGTGAAGTGGAAAAAATGGTTGAAACTCTCTTTGTCTCCAAGAATAGCTTCTTTTATTGATGCAAATCTTCTTCTCAATTTCTCAAGATGATTGGTCATCTTTTCTTCTCCCTATAGTCTTCCAAAGAACCCCTAAAATCATCTCCAAGAATGGTTTCCTTGGTTGTTCTCCTATTTTTATCTCTACCAAAACTCTATCCTTTTTACAAGTTGTAGCCACCACATTTCTTAGTCATCTTGTTTCCTCTTTTAGCAATTATTTTTCTTTTTTTAGCCTCATATTTCTTTATTTTATGACACTTTTTAGCCCATAAAATCTTGTTCAAGTGTCTCCAATCATATCTCCTTTATTCTCTTAAAATTGGGTGAAAAGAAAAAGTAGATCACGTGTAGAAAATGTGACCATGCTGGGGCATGCTCAGACCATGCTGGCTACTGGACTAGCATGCCGCAGCATGCTCAAACATGTCGCGGCATGCACCTTTGTACTTGTTTATCTTCAATTTTAGGCCATGCCACAGCATGGTATGACTGTGCTGCGGCATGTCTTCATCTTTTTCATATTTTTGGCTTGTTTTGTCCCTCATTTTCCTTGTTCACTTGAATTTTGAAGAGTTGTTCTGTAATTCATGAAAACACGTATAAAAACTAGATAAATTGCTTGAGATCAATTAAATAATTAAAACCAACTTATCAACTGCCTCTCCATACACTAAATGAATTTTTTTTCCAGCAAATGTTCTACCAAAGTTTTGGGCTGCCCCTATAAACTTGCCATTTTTTCTTGGATTAGATTCACAAAAGAAACAAATACAGTTGAACTTGCGAGTGGAAGAGACTTCTATTTTTTTGTTTTTTCTTTTGAAAATGAGTTGTGCAAAAATGGGGTGAGTACGGTGCTATTTATTGAGGTCTGAATAAGTATTGCATTTATGGCATGTCTTTTTCTTTAGTTAGAAAGGTTGAAAACAAGGATACAAAATTTGAAAAAAATTAATTGCTACATGTGAATGTATACATAGTTGTGATTGTGGCTTACATCTTCCTCTACTTTTATATCCAATAACGGATTAAATACCCTCTATAGGTCGAGGATACGCTTCCCATATGATTTTCTTATACACTGGCAAACAGGGTCTTTTAATGTCAGATTCTCAAAACTACAACACTTATATTAATCCCAGAAGTGATTTCATAAATCAAGAATTACATGATATACGAATCCACATAAATGCATCTCAAGAGTCAATATAATGTCATCTAAAGACTCCTTTCTCAGTTCATCCATAATGAATTAAATTTTATCTTTTTTATTTTTAGAAACCATTCCTAAGAAACGACATTTTTTGTTGCAAGTCTATAGAACACATTTATGACAAAATTATATTTTTTTTTGCTCTTTATTTTTTTAAATATGTGCTTTTACCAAAACCTAACATGTATCTAGCAAGAAATTTTGAAGATTTGCATGAAAACTTACCCGCTAATCTTACCTTTAGTTCAATTGCCCCATAGGATACTATTATGCATAAGCATCTTTAATCTTTCAATCCTGGTTTTATAAATTTTTTAAATTGCATTTTTAGGAAGAAAAGGAAATCGCTTCTTGAGAGTTAGAAGAATGTTATTCATTTTGAAAAGAATAAGAAAAAATGCAAAAAAGAGAGAAACTTTATACAGAGGTTTCAATTGTTTGGAAATTTGATAAGTTTGACTCTAATAGCAACGGAGTACCGTTATCCGCTAGTTAATTGGGAAAAAAATAAAAAAAATAAAGCCTACAAAATAAATAAAGTTAGAAAAAATAAATATATATACACACACTAATCATAACAAGGGTTAGAAAGAAAAAGAATTTTCTCTTGTGAAAATTAATTTTCTAGAAACGATTTGAGTCTTTGTCCATTTACTTTGAATACATTATCAATTCTAGGATTCTCAATGCCAATCGCCCTATAAGGATATACCTCTTTTACAATAAAAGGACCACTCCACCTTGATCTAAATTTTCCAAGAAACAAATGCAATCTAGAATTATAAAGTAAAACCTTTTCACCAATCTCAAATATTTTTCTTGAAATTTTATTGTCATGAAAATCTTTGATTCTTGCTTTATGAATTTTAGAATTCTTATATGCATTATTTCTCAATTCTTGAAGTTCATTGATTTGCAATTTGTGCAATTTTAAAATTTTATCAGGGTTGAAATTAAACATTTTGATTGTCCAATAAGCTTTATGCTCAAGTTCAATAGGTAAATGACAAGATTTTTCATAAATTATCCTATAAGGAGACATGTCTAATGATGTTTTGAAAGTAGTTCAATATGCTCAAAGTGTATCAGTAAGTCTAACAGACCAATCTTTATGATTTGGGTTAACTATATTTTCTAAAATTTGTTTTATCTCCCTATTTACAAGTTCAACTTGTCCATTTATCTAAGGGTGATAAGGAGTTGCAACATTATGTCTGATTCCATATTTCGTCATTAAAGTTCCAAAAACTTTGTTACAAAAATATTTTTCCCCCATCAATGATAATGGATTGAGGAATTTCAAATCAACTTAAAATATTTTCTATTAAAAATTTTATCACTATTTTATGATAATTATTTCGATAGAGAATTGCCTTGATCCATTTTGAGACATAATTTATGGCGACCAATATGTAAATAAAACCAAATGATAATGAAAATAGTCCCATAAAGTTAATACCCCAATAGTCAAAAATCACTAGGATAGAGCGTAGGGACATCATGTTTCGCTTTGAAATAGATCCTAACTTTTGATAATTTTCACAATTTTGCAGAAAGTGTAAGTATTTTTGAAAAGAGTTGGCCAATAAAATCTACATTGTAAGATCTTTGCAACAATTTTCTTTGACAAAAAGTGACCACCATATGCTCTGAATGACAAAATTTAAGAATACTGCATTTAAGATAATATTTGAATAGGTATGGATCATCCCAATAAAAAAATTCACCTCAGTCAAAAATTTATTTTTATCTTGGGAGTTCCAATGCGATAACATTTTTCCTGTCACAAGAAAATTAACAATGGCAGTAAACTAAGGTAAAATAAAAACATTAAATATTTGTTCATCCGGGAAAATATCATTAATGGGTGTGGTTTGAAATGAATCATCACAAATGAGTCTCAACAAATTATCAGCCACCACATTCTCTACTCCTTTCTTATCTTGAATCATAATGTTGAATTATTGGAGTAAGAGAATCCACCTAATTAGTCTGGGTTTGGCATCTTTTTTGACAAAAGATATTTCAAAGTTGCATGATCACTGAAGACAACAACTAGTGAGACAACAAGATAAGATCTAAATTTGTCCAATGAAAAAACTACATGTAATTCTTTTTCAGTTGTTGAATAATCAGTTGAGCATTATTTAAAGTTTTACTTGCATGGTAAATAACATGTGGTTTATTATCTTTTCTTTATCCTAAGACAACTCCAACAGCATAATCACTCACATCACACATTATTTAAAAAAGGTAAAGTCCAATCTAGAGGCTGCATGATTGAAGCAGACGTAAGAATGCTTTCACAATTTTTAGTCCATTCAAATATACTGTCTTTTGTTAGAAGATTACATAAAGGTTTGGGGGATTTTGTGGTTTGAGAAACATTAGCTAGGAAGAGACTTTTAGTGATGAGGTGGAAGCTTGTAGAGAAAAGGTTATCTTATTTCTTGATGTTTCAAATGTACAAAGGACTAGCCTATTTATAGGCGAGGCCATGGACATGAATCCCGGACTCAAAGCTTAATTAATAAGTTGACACTCAGGATTATGACACGTGGCATGATCTCAACCACTTTTATAGATATGTTTGCCTACAGGTCATCGACACTTACAATACAATTATTTATAGACAAAAGTATGCTAAAGTAAAAAAAGAATGACGCGTCGGTCTAAAGTTGCCGACACTAGTATAATAATTATCCTATCTCTTTCTATAGTTACTGACGCATGGTCAGGGACCACTTATTACATGACAAAGCAGATTCTTTTACTTTATTAAAGTAAATCTATTTGGTCAGAGCTGTCGAGCTAACTATCTTTTGCTATTGTCATGGCTTCCATCATTTCTGCCAGCTATGTTAGGCTTACAATGGATGGTGTCATTAGGTCCTTCTAGATTGCTGACGTCATACTATCATCATGCTGATGTTGATTGTTGTTGATATTATACTGATGTCATGTTGTTTTAGGTTGCTGACGCCATGTTGATGTCACCTCTATCCATTCACCATGCTTCACTGTAGTACTCTAATAGGGTATTGATGGATTTTAATCTTCCATCATGTTGTCCAGGTTTCTTTCTTCATCCGAATCTAATTCCAGGTTTAATAGTACAGTGCTCTTACAGTGTTTGTTGATAATTCTTTTGGTCCATTTTTTGAGTACTTCTTGGTTTATCCCTTCTACCGGAGGTCCTTCATAGTGGGCTATTATTCTCAATATTTTTTCTATAAAAATAATTTATAGATCATCCATATCCCAAAGTATGAAGTGGTCATTACCTTGGTTTCTTCTTTCTTCCCAAAGTCCTCTGCGGTTTCAAAGTGTCTCCATGCTTTAAGTTGTTATTAGAATGGCCGATCAATTACATGAAGTTTGCTGCTTTCTTCGAACCCATGTGATTGTTGGACCCATATCATGTGTTTAGCCAATATTACCCCATTGCTCCATGTTGGTGGGATGCTTTTAATCCTTATTTCTAAGAAATCTTCTTCTTCTTCCAGGATGGACTCACAGACGCTTCTGAGCTTTCTTCCCAATTTTCTGCACTGTGGAATTCTTCCAAGGATCATTCTATCGAGTAATCCATAGTCCAAAAATTGTTGCGGGCTGACTTCTATATCTCTGTACCAGAAATTTATGAAGTAAGTTTCCATTATTCTTTTCATTGATAACCCTGGTATTTGCAGAGTTCCTGTTCTGATTTCTCTCCCTAAGTTCTCAAGAAGTTGGAATTTGCTGAAGAAATTTTCTTTCCTATTCTAGTAGAAGATTTCTCTTAGTTCGTCTAGAAGAAGACTTAGGAATTGGTGTCCAAATAAGTGCATTCATACTTTGAGGGGTTCTCTTTCAGAATTTGACATTACATATTTAGGAGATTGTTTTGCTTTTATTTCTCTGTTCTCTTTCTCGAGTTCTTGAATTTTTTGTTCAATTTTTTGAACATGTCTTCCATGGCCTGACAATGTTTACAGAAAAGGAATTCTTGTGTTACGTCTTTAGCCAGGGCTTGCTAATAATCTAGTCATTCTCCTGACGGTTGTTGTTCAAGCCATTATACCTGTTTTTTGTTTTCTTTTTCTATTTTTTTGAATTTTTTTGATTTTTTCTTTTACTAGATGCTCAATGTATATTTTTGTTTTTCCAAAACATTTCTCAGCCTTCTGTACAAGTTTTGGAATGTTATCAAAGCATTTTACCTCTAATTTATTGTATCCTTGAATTCAGGCAATTGCCTTTATTTTCGTTTGAAACTTTCCCTGTTGTTTTCCTCTTATAATGAGGAAATATTCTTCATTTTTCTTACCAAATTGGTAGGCTAAAGCATTTAAACACCTAAAGAGATGAGTTCTGTTGTTGGTCGTACTGGCTTCAAACAAATTGTTCAGTACATGTTGGACTGTGTTTTGTACGGTTCTATTGAATTGGTTCTTAAAATACCACTTAGAATTCACAGGGTGTTTATTCAAAATTATTGGGCCAATCTGGACTCTGGCACCAATTCACTCGTTCTCCTTGTTACCTACTTTTGTGTCCTGCATTAATCAAGGAGTTAGCTTGTCGAGAAAGAAAATCAGCAATAACGTTTTTCTATCCCTATATGTGTTCAAAAGTTACTTTGTAACCATTACCTTGTATAGTGTCAATAAACCTTAGCCACCTATGTACGCTAGATTTTCTTTCACTATTATATTTATAAAGCCTTACAATAGCCTCACAATCTGTTCTTATTGTGAATGGTTTCCTTATATAAAGTTTGAAATTTTCTAAGGCACATATTATTCTTTCAATTTGACATTCAATAGAAGGCATAGTTTTGTTTTTAAAGATTCCACTTGCAAATTGTGAAATTCTTTCCTCATTTTTTGGAGAGTATTTTTATGGTTTTACTATCAAAACTGCTCCCTATCCATCATTACTAGCGTCTATGATGATGATTTTATATTCTGACTCTAATGGTAATTTTAGGTCAGGAAGGTTTTTGACTTGTTCTTTTATTTGTCTAACAAGTTCAGTATCTGATTTGTTGAAGAATTTTTATCCCCTTTTTCTTGTTTTTTGATAGAGAGGACCTGCTAATCTTCCAAGATCTTTAATATACATTCTAGCATAATTTAGGAGCCTAAGAAATTGTTGGAGTATTTTTATTTCTTCCATTTTTTTCTGGGAATTCTAAGATTTTCTTCACAACATGTGGTTGTAATTTTATTATTCCTTTTCCAATTGATTGTCCTAAAATTTCAATGTGTTCTTTGAATAATTCCATTTTCTTTTTGGATATTATATTACCATGTTCTATGAATCGTTTAAAGATAATTTCAAGATGATAGAAGTGTTCATCTTTATTATTACTGAAGATTAAAATATCATCTATATAAACTAGACAATAATCTAAATATCCAAATATGTTATCCATCTTTTTCTGAAAAAGAGCTGGAGCATTTTTAAGACCAAATGGCATCATTAACCATTCATAGTGTCCTCTTTTTGGGCCAGTAAAAGTTGTCCATGGTACTGACTCTTCGGCCATTTTGACTTGCCAATATCTTGATTTGCAGTCAAATTTACTAAAGATCTTTTTATTTTTGTATTTTATCTATTAGTAATTCTTTATTTGGGAAACTATATTCTATTTTTCTAGTGTTATTGTTTAGCCTTTTGTAGTTTATTACTATTCTAGCTTTTCCTTGTTTTTCTTCTGAGTGGTTTCTAACCATAAAAGCTAGACTTTTGTGAGGGCTACTACTATTTTTGATTAGTTTTAACCCTTTTAATTCTTTTATTTATTCTACAAATTCTTTTTTGTCTTGCGGACTATGAATTATATCTTTTCCTGTTATTTCTAGTTCAGGATTTATTATTTCTAGTTTAAAGACTATTTTATTTCTTTCCCAATATTTGGTAGGATTTTATCCTATTATTTGTGTTTTTTCTGCTAGATGAATTAACTTATCTAGTTTGGCTTTATTATAAGCTGGTGGTTCTGTATTTAATACTTGTTGTTTAATATATTGTTCAAATATATCATATTCTTCTATTTCTGTAATTTCATCATCTATTTTCAAAAGGTTTTTTGATGGGCTTTGAAATGGGGTATTCCACCACGCTTACATGGTGCAAACTCTAATTTGTCTGTTCTTAAAGTAGATACTTTTTTATTAATTTGAACATAATTTTTCCAGTAGTCATTGTCCCACTATCGGCTATTATGAAATTTAAACCTAAAATAAATTCAAGTTTACCTTTTTCTATTACCCATGTTTGAGGCAGATTGTATTTATGGCTTTTATACCTGTTACTTGTTTCAAATTCTATTGTAGCATTTTCTACACAATAATGGTATTGAGTAAAACTCCCATTTGCTAATGTAGCTATAGTTTTCATTTTTGCCGGCTCTAATTCTTCTGGTGGTATTAGAGTTTTGTGTATACAACTTTTAGTGCTTCTACTATCTAAAATAGCCTATGTTTCTAAGTTTTTTTCTATTTTTGAATTTAATCCAGCATTTTAAGTTTAGGAGACTATTAAAGGGTACTTTGGTACTTAAACATTCTACTTCCGACCATTCATGACAGTCTTGTTTGTAGTTTTCTTCTTTTTTTCTTCAGGTTCAACTGCTATTTCTTTTCTTTGTCTGAAAGGGTTTTCTTTCTAAAGTTATTATTCTATTTTTATTTTTTTCGACTTCTAATTCTAGCTTTAAAATTCTTATTTCATAATCGTCTTCATTTTTTATAGCATTAGCATGCTTCATTTTTATACCAAAATGTTTTTCAAGGAAGAAACTACAAATTTCTTATTGGCATGTAAAACACCTTGATATATGTTCCTTATCCCGATATAAGAAGTAATAATCATATCTTTTTGTAAAAAATCCTTCTCTTTGTATCCATTCATGTTCATGTTCTTATTTATTCATATAACTGTTGGATATGCTAGACATATTTAAACTGTCTATCATGTTTTGTAATTGACTGATTTCGATATTATCAAATTCATCAAATCTTTTAGTCTTTCTTCAATTTCTTCTATAGAGTAGAAGCTTTCATCATAAGTATCAACACTTACAACGTCTATTTCTAATCCATGTACCATATTGGCTCTATATGGGTTATTCATTCTTTTGTTGCATCTATTTGCTAGGTGATTAGGGTCCCCGCATATATGACAATGACACTTTCTCTGTTGGTTTGGTTTCTTGATATGTCTACCCTTCTGATGTGTCTTTTTAAAAGATTTTCTAATAATCTTTTTCTTTTTAGAGGTTCTTTCTTACCATTTTGTGTGTGAATATTTTTACAGAAAGCGAAGCTGTCTTGTTATTTCTTTTTGTTGAATAATTTTTGCACATTTGTCTTTTAGCCTATCAAAGGTGAAACAAATTCTTGCTCCTACCCCTAGACCTTTTGGGTAATTATTTGCTAGCCAGGTTTGTTCTATATCTTTTCCTAGTGTTCCTGGAAGCCTCATTAAATATATGTCAGCAATTTCTTCATTGAAGAAAACTCCTGCTTTGGCTGCTAAATTCATATAGTCATTGCTAAATTATATAATATTTTCCTAATCTTTTATAATTGTTTGTTCTAATGCTCTCCTTGTAGCATCTGGAAGGTTCTAATTATTTTTTGATGGTTTAAATCCCAATAGTATTTCTCTTATAAGAGTTGTAAAATTATACGGGTTATTTTCCATAGCTTTTCTTTCTTTAATCCTATCAGGATCCTTTTGTTTAACAATGTAATAGACACTTAAAGTAATATCACCTAGGAGTGTTTCTAGATATACAAACATATCTATTCCTGAGAGGGGTCCTATATTTATCCATGCTCTTACCATGTCTGATTCCGTCTTTGTAAGCTTAGGGTAGTATGACACTATCTGAAATGTATCTTCTACCTCTTCTTTTTACTTGATTCCAACCACTTAGATCTTCATCTCTTAGAGCAGTTGGGTTTCTTGGTGGTCTACCAAGGTCGTATTCTCTAGGTTGAGGTTGCGTTCTTTCAAATTCAATTCTTTCCTTTTTGGTGGTCTAAGTCCTGGATCATAAGGGGTATAGGCTTGAACATATGGTCCTGTTTGTTCTATTTTCATTGGGTTTTGGTTGTTCATTTTTATTTCTTCAGGAAGTTCTCTATATATTTCTATTTTTGAATAATTACCATAGTTTTCATGGTTTATTTTATATTTTTGATTCATATGAGAAAAAGCTTGTTCAAAATCTAATTGGTATTCATTAACAAGTCTTTCAAACTCGTTGTACATTTTATCATTAATATTTTCTCCATTTATGTCTTTTAATTCTCTAATTATTATTTCTGATATTACGATTTGTTCTCCTAATTCTTTTGGAGACTCTGGAGTTTTTTCTTCTAAAATAAATGTTTTTCCCAATTATGTATACATTTCTTCAGTTGGTATGTTCCCTTGTTCACAATCATTTATCATATTTGTTCTAACGATATATCATTTTCCTATTTGAATATTAATTTCTTCATCAAATATTCCAGGGTTCTTTTTTCTAATTGTTTGACCAAGTTTTCTTAGTTCAGTTCTAATTTCTTCTTTTCTTAGGATAAGATCATATTAAGGGTCTGTCGTATAATTTGGGATTTCTTCTAATTCATTTATCCTAGTGTCTACTTCTTCTGTTTCGTCTATAGAACTAGATGTTTTGCTTGGATTTCCTAAATATCCATAATTATGGAACCTTATTGATAGACTTCCATTTGAATTTTCATAGACTGAATTTCTAGCTAGAGTGTAGATTTATTTATTTAAAAAGGATTCGATTGTCCATTCTAATCCAGCGTTTTATTCAGGATTATATTTTATTCCTGGTATTGCTTTAACATCCTTACTAGTAAGCATGTTTCCTATTATTTTAGAGTCTATCTGAAAGTGAGTTTTACTTGTTGAACAAAGTTTTCCTATAAATCTGATTCTTATCATTAGATTATAAGTTCCTGGTTGAAGTTTATAACCTTTTATTTTTATCCCAATTTTAATACGTTTTGCGAACTCTTTGGGCTCTATTAAGTAATCTGGACAAAAGTAAATTATAACACCATTGCTAGTGTTCTATGTATTTCAAAGGTTCATAGGATTAATTGTCCTAAGTCTGTGTGTCTTTCATCATAAAGAACAACTAAGGTTTTTGTTCCTAGGTTGGGCCTATGGAGTCCCTTTATAGCTATCATCATTGACCCTAGGGTTCCTTTTTGAATTAATTGGGATTTTAAGTTTTCTTTAATTAAATTGAAAGATATTTGTTGTTTTTCATCAGTACAACTTTCTTTTCTTTCACAAATATGTCTATATATTTTTTCATTGTTCCAGGGACTAATTTTTCCATAAAGGAACTCTCATTTAATGTTTTTGAATCCTTTTATTTTAAAAAGTTCAAATTGTTGTTTGATATTCACAAAATCTTCTAGTTTTTCTACAACATTTTTACTATTTTCCCAAAATTTTAAGGTTTTAGTAAAACCCTTTGTTGCTCCAAAACTAATTATTTGTTTACCTTTATCTATTAGAAATATTTCCACTTAATTGATGTTAATTTTAAGGTGTCTTTTCCTTTATTAAGATCTAAGTTACTAATGAGGGTGGAAAGGTTATCTATATATTCTTTCGTTACTGATGTATTTCCTTCCTTTTCTTTTCCTATGACTTTATCAATCCTTTGTTCTATTTTCTTTAGGTTTTCTAGAATTTTTACTAAGACGATGATTTGTAGGTTGTTCTGAGTTGTTGCTATTTGGTCTGGTTTTGCTAGTCCAGTTACTCCAGTAATTCCAAAGGTTGGTGCTGCAAAATTACTAGCTTCTTGATAAGCTTTTGTTTGTTCTATATTAATTAAATTTCTTCACTAACTATTTTCTTTATATGAGAAATTTCTATTTTTATCTCTTGTTTTAATTGCTCAAGTTCACTATACCTTTTCTTAAGCTTTTTGTATTCAAAATTAACCCCTTCTTTAAGAGTTTTTTCTAAAACTTCTGGGTTATTTTTATTAATGTTTTCTTTAAGAGAGAATATTTTCTTTCCAAAAGAGAGTTTGATTCTTTTATATAATTGATTTTATTTGAAATTTCTCTAAGATGTTTATGTTTTATTTCAGAGAGAATTTTGGACCAGTTTTCTAAGGAATCAAATTGCCATTTCACTTCTAAACTGAAGTTTATTATTAAATCTATAATTGTGTTGTACTCCTTGTTTTCTCCGTGAAGAAGATGTGAGAATTTTCCACTAAAATTGCACCTTAAAGTGTGCTCTTCTATAGTGGTTTTGTTTATTCTAGTTCCCTCTCTTTATAGCAAGGTCTAGATATTCTAGGTTTTTAAAGGTACCTATCATGACTTTAGGTTTTGTATTATTTGGTTAATGAGGATAATTAATTGTACTAAAAATCCTCTTATTTTATCAAATTCCTTATAAAATATTTCAAATATAGGTTTGTTTCTTACTCTATTTACTGCTCTCAGATTATTCTGTAGTTCAAGTTTTATTTGATTTCTGAACCAAATGAGTTCTTCGATAATATCGTAATTTATATTAAAAAGTAGATTAACTAATTTTTGAAAATCTATCATATGAAAAGATGAAGAGATATTATATGAATCATGGGTACTTAGCCTATTTTATAGTTTATGTTCTATTTAGAAGTATAAGAAGATAATGCTTACCTCTGTTTTCGCCTTTCTCTTTCTTTCCTTCTGTCAAATGATGCCATCTTGATGTTTCTTCTCTTCTGGTTCACCCGTACTCTCCCTCGAAGTAGCCTTCCTTTCTTCAAATAGCCTAAAATGGGCTCCTTTCGGTCTTTTACCAGTTTTGAGTTTCTCAAGGCCTTTTTCTTTTAGAGGAGTAAGAGATTTTTGGTAGGTCAAGCCTATCTAATTAAACTTTTATTTATAGAACAAAACTACTGAAAGGCTTTTCCCTTCCCCGAAGGGAAGATTTTTCACTAATGGTGTATTTTTTTTGCTATGTTTTGGCGCAGAACCTTTTCAGGCTCTGATACCAGAAGGATTGTTTGGGGGATTTTGTGGTTTGATAAACATTTAGCTAGGAAGAGACTTTTAGTGATGAGGCAGAAGCTTGTAGAAAAGAGGTTATCTTATTTCTTGTTGTTTCAAATGTACAAAGAACTAGCCTATTTATAAGTGAGGGTCACAAACATGAATCCCAGACCCCAAGCTCAATTAATAGGCTAACGCTCAGGATTAAAACACGTGGCATGATCTTAGCCACTTTTTGTAAATACATTGGCTATAGTCACCGACACTTCAGTATAATTATTTACAAACAAAGGTATGCTAAAGTCAAAAAGGAACGATGGGTCGGTCTAAAGTTACCGACACTAGTATAATGATTATCCTATCTCTTTCTAAAGCTACTGACATATGGTCAGGGACCACTCATTACAGGACGAAGCATATTCTTTTACTTTATTAAAGTAAATCTATTTGGTCAGAGCTGTCGAGCCAACTGTCTTTTGCTATTGTCATGGCTTCTGTCATTTTTGCCAGCTATGTTAGGACTTACATCATGGATGATGTCATTAGGTCCTTCTAGATTGCTAACATCATACTATCATCATGCTGATGTTGGTTGTTGCTGACATTATACTGATGTCATGTTGTTGTAGGTTGTTGACGTCATGCTAATGTCACATCTATCCATTCTGTTTAGCCATTTATAGTTTATTACCATTCTGGCTTTTCCTTGATTTTCTTCTGAGTGGTTTCTAACAATAAAGGTTGGACTTTTGTGAGGTACCTCCTTCACAGACTTTGGTATTATCAAATTAGCAATTAACTCAATTTTTTTTCTAGTAACTGAATTGAGTTTCCTATAGTTAATGTATATTCGCCAAACAATAACAGTCCTAATTAGAATTAATTCATCATTCTCATTCTTAACTACAGTAACTCCAGGTTTCTTAGGTACAACTTGAGCAAAACTCACCTGTCAGAAATAGGATAAATGATTCCATTATTTAAGAGTTTAATGACTTCATTTCTCTCTACTTCTTTCATATTAGGATTTAGCCTTCGTTGCAACTCTCTAGAAGGTTTAGCATTTTCCTCTAAATAGATGTTATGTGTGAAAATTAAGGGACTAATACTTTTAATGTCAGCAATGGTCTATCCTAATAAAGCATTGTTATGCATTTTCCGAGTTTGGTTCAACTTTCCTTCTTAGGATACATCAAGTTGGAAGAAATTATTACTGGAACAGTCTCATTCTCACCCAAGAAAGAATATTTCAAGTTAAATGGCAAAGGTTTCAAATTAATCACGGGAGCTTTAATACTTGATGGAACATGTTGTATTGTTGATGATGAAAGTTTTTCAAACATTGGCTTCCAAAAATATTTTTCTTGTACCTGCAAAAATTCAAAGAGATTATTAGAGTATGTCTTTTAACAATTACTTTCACTTTCAAAACAAGTCTCCAAATAATTTGAAGAGGTAGTGGTAGTAAAATATTTATAAACAAGTTCCTTGATTGAATCCACTTCACGTACTTCGACATCTTTTGCAGGTTGCTTACCAACATTAAACCCATTTAGTTCTAAAATCATATTTTTGAAAGACGACTTCAAAATACCATTCCTATAATTAATCAAAGTATTTGAAGTTGCAAGAAAATGACAACCTAAAATAATTGGAATATATGTATGTGTATGTGCAACATGCTCTATGTCCAAAATAATGAAATCCACTGAAAAGTGAAGCTTATCAATTTGTACCAACACATGTTCTACTACTCCATTTGGAACTTTAATTGAATGGTCAACTAGTTGGAGTACAACAAAAGTTATTTTAAATTCTCCCAAACCTAACTGTTCATAAACTGAGAAAGGTAAAAGACGTTTTATTCTAATGTTTTCTATGGTACATAAAATAGTTGGACAACCTGGATCTTTGTACTTAGGCGGAGTGAATTGTTGAATGATTGAACTAATACTTTTAGTTAAAGATGTCTTATTTTGTACATGATTTTTTCTTTTGATTGTATACAAATCCTTCAAAAATTTGACATAAGAAGGAACTTGTTTGATTGTATCTAATAATGGAATATTAATCTTGACTTGTTGAAAAAGTTCAAATATTTCAAAATTTGAGTTCAATTTCTGAGTTGGTTGCAATCTTTGAGAAGAAGGAGCTAGAGGTGAATATTTTTCATTTTCATCATTTTCAAACTTACGTTCATTGTCATGACTATTTCCATTCTTCATGTTTGAAGGTGGATTAGAAACTTTCTTCTTGGGATGAATAGTCTTATCAATAACTTTCTCATTTTGAAGAGCTGTGATCAAATTAGCCTCCTTGATTGAATTTTCACCTGAAGAAGAAACATAAACACTAAGTGTAAAGAATATGTTGAGGTTGAGCTGGAACTTACCTTTTTCTTGAGTGCGCAAAGAGGCAATTAATGTTGAAAGTGTATTTTTGATCTCATTGATGACTTGTGAAATTTGATTATTGATGTTTGTTTGTCATGTATAAATACTTGCAAAGTTTCCTCAAGGGATTTAGCATGTGGAGCTGGATATAAAGGAAATTTTGGTGGCTTTTGTTAATATAGCGGTTGAGCACAGTTATCATCTCACCAATTAAAATTGGAATAATTTATCCATTATGGATTGTAAGTTTTGAAATATGGCAAATAAAAAGGCTTTTTGGAATGTGTTCATGAAATTTGCTTGTACTGGAATACTTGAACATTCATTGGTGAAGTGCCTCATAAGTTCATAATTGCTACAAACTTCTTCCTCTTGTATAGATTTGATTTTCTTTACTTTTTTAAGTTCCATGGCTTCAACTTTTCTTGTTAAACTAGCAATCCTATCATTTAGATCATCTTTTTGATTAAGATAATATTTTTCTTTTTTACAGTTAGCAAGATTATATCTAATAGAACCTTCGGAAGTATTAACACTATGCCATGATTGAGAGTTATCTGCCAAATGGTCTAGATATTCTAGCTTCATCAAGTTCTTTATCAAAAAACTCACCATTACACATTATTTCAACAAATTATTTTATTTTCAGGAGTTAAACCTTCATAAAAAAACTAATTAAGTGTCATTTTTCAAAACCATAATGTGGGCATGAATTCCAAAAATCTTTAAATTTTCCCAACATTGAAAAAAAGCTTTATTAGAATTTTGAAAATAAGTTTTGGATTTGTCTTTTCAAATTATTAGTTTTATGAGTTGGAAAGAACTTTTTCAAAAATTCAGCTTGTATTTCTTGCCAAGTGCCAATTGACCTAGGTTTTAAAGAATTAAGCCAAGTTTTTGCTTTATCTTTTAAAGAGAAAGGAAATAATTTGAGTTTAACACTCTCTTTTGTATAAGTTTGATCATCAAAGTGTCACATACTTCATCAAAAATTTTCAAATGCAAGTAAGAACTTTCAGAGTCTAAACCACAGAAATTAGGAAGTAAAAAGATCATACCTAGCTTGAATCGAAAGTCATTTGCATTGAGAAAAAAAATGAAACAAGAAAGAAATGAATTTCGAGGAGGTTGGAAGTAATAACGCATGATACAAACCTGTTGATTCTCATTTTTGTCCTACACACTTTCATTTTCAGCCATGGTGGAAGTGTATGAAGCTGACTCAAATAAATTTTCAAATAAAGTTTTAGAATTATTTCTAGCTAAACGTATGACTATGATACCATATAACCATATAATCATAAAGAAAATAAACACACAATATTTATAAAGAAAAAATATTTACAAATCTGAATACTTATCTTGCCTTTCCCCAACAACAATACATAAAACTTGCTACAACTTTAAGGTTGCAAGCCTAAGTGCAAGTTATGTCAAGTAATAAATTTCTTGTGAGTAAGTTGTATGAAGATTTCAGAATTATATATCTAAAAGCAAAGATCAGCTTTATTCAGTTTAGAATATAAAAAATAGTGTATGCTATAACTTAAAAAATCAAAGTAATAAAAGTATTGAGGATTAGGGATTCACTCTTGAGTTTTGGAGAGAAGAACGATTATTTATTCTTTTTACCTCTTTTAATTGCCACTATTAGAATCCAAACATAATGAAGGTTCCAATGGGAAGGTGTTATCAAATAGCTCATGCAATAAAGTAATCAAGATATTGTCTTACTATTTGCAAATTATTTCTTAACACCAATATTTATTTATGGGATCAAGTATTTATGCACACTTTTGTCTACGACAAATCAATATTTCATGTTAGCAGTTGGTGTAGTAAAGCCAAACGTCTAGCTAAATGAACCCAAATATTTATTGTGCCATTAGTGATACATAAATCAAGAATCACCACAAAACAAGTAGAGTTTAGATAAAAGTTAAAACAATAATACAATACACTTAAACATTATCTACCTTTATAACCATTCTGTTTCCTCTATCAAGAGGTTCACCCTTTTTGCTCAACAAAATAAAATTTAGAATGACATAATAAAAGTATAAAAGACTAAAAATAGAAGAAAAAATAGAGAATACATTTCTATTACTAGTAGAAAACTTATATTACTACTAGAAAATTTAATTACTACGTCAAAAAGATTACCTAGAATGAGCAGAGTATCATATCCCTAGAGAGTGCGTATGTGAGTACCAACTATAGATTACCTATGCTATATTTGACCTAAAGATTGTGGTGGTGGTTGATAAAATGCAACAACTACTAAATTAACAAAATTAACTAAAACCCTAAGAAAATTAGGGAATTGAATTCAATATTAGGGAGAGTCAAGGCATTGGTTAGTCATCCTACGTTATTATGAACCTAGTTTAATTGTGATTAGAAATGATGTGGGTTGTGTGATGGTGGGTCTTTCTATTGTAATTGGTGCTCTTTCTTGAGACAGACCAAATCTACCCCCAGTAGGCCACAGACGCCATCTTTATCTTCGGACCATCCCACTAAGAGTGCTTTGAACTTCGTGAATTCCACTAGCTTTTGATTTTCACACCTATGACTACCACATGTACCTATGCCTATATCTCTATAAGGGTCGGTCCATGACATATACTACCTGGTCCATTTCTACAACCTCACATCTTGGTCTTAATTATAATAATTAAAATTAACTTGAAATTGGCCAAGTCTCAAGAAGCATTAAGAACATAGCATATGCTCATTACAATAAAAGCAACATTCCAATCACAATATAAATACCAATTCATAACTCCATAGAAATGGCTTTCCAATCCTTGACAAAAGTAGTTTAGCTTATATTAAAATTAAGCAAGTACTAAGTGTTTGCCAACATCATGATTCTTATAAATTTCTCAAAATTAAACAAAATAAAAGAAGAAATTAAACTAGAAGATTACAATCATTAAGTGATTCTTCACTTCTTCTTTAAAATCTTCAATATCCAATGAAGCTCCTCATCTTCTTGTCTTCAAATCCCAAGCTCCTTGATAGTGTGTGTGTGTGTTCTTGGTATAGGGTATGAAGAAATTATGGAAGCATATGTATTTTAGGTGGAGTAAAAAAATGTATGAGAATTTAGGTGTATAGTGTGTGTGGGTTGTTAATTGTATGTTAAATGTTGTGTATATATCATTTGTGTGATGTAATTGTATGTATATAGTGTATTTAATAGAGTGTCACATGGTGTGTTAGGGTGTAGTGGTGTATAACAAGAAAGATTCCATGCATTGATTAGATTGCCACTTGTCTCTAAAAAACTCATAGATGTTTTTTTTAAATTCTAGACCTTTGCCGCCATGGCATAAAAATCAGGTGCTGCAGTACGAGGTACCCTATTATTTAGGCTCTGCGGTGCCAAAAGAGAGGGTGTCACGACACTTGAAGAGAGGCCACTTACTGCCTATTTTGGGCACTTGCACTATGGTGCGACCCAAGAGGGTGTCGCGGTGCGAGATTGTTCTAGACTGCACTGTTTAGCCTCTTTCGACCAAATTTTCACCTTTTTCTAGGCTGAACTAGCTTTTGTGTTTTCATAGGAATTTTAGCCTATCTCTTAACTTTCTAAATATTCATGAATCAACTCAATATTATATTTTTGGAAAGAGATGGTAGAAATATGGAGACTGCGCATCTGAAAGTTTCTACTGACTTTTTAACCAATTTTGCATCTTTCACTCTATTTTTTTCAATTCTTAGTTCTTACACATAATTATTACAAAACAAGGTACAATTGTATCAATTTTAAGGCAAAAATATGTGCAATTGTGCTTATGGAAGTGTTAGAAGTATCGCAATTTATGAGCTTATCAACTACCCATATACTTATCTTTTTCTTGTCCTCGAGTAAACTCAAAATCAAATAGTCATAAGCTCAAACTTTGATCATGAATTACTAAGCTTGATCAGCCAATTCGAACGCCTCATCAATCTTTATTGCACATGAGTCCCAAAGTTAGTCATAAAGCTAGTCTAACGACACTATAAAACTTGTGTTCATCAATCTAGTCATGAATTTAAAATGTGTGTGTGAAGTGTCAAGCTCAAGTATCATGCATGCATGTTAGGTATGAATTTCACAACCAATGACTCTCATGATCTAAACAAAAAGGTTCTAGGTGTTCCATAAGCTTGTTTTTCATACAACTTCTCCACTAATGTAGACACTAGCCAAATTAGATCAAAATGACTTCAATAAGCTTGTAATGTTAGGCCTAGGTATTGTCTTACAAAGAAAGGATAAGAATAAATAATGTAAGAGAGCATAAAATATTTTAAATAGAGTCTCACTCTCCTCATTTCTTCTCTTCCCAATTCTCTTCCTTTTTTCCTTTAGGACATTTTTTTTCTTTTATGTTTTTTCTTTTTTTCCATTTTTTTCTTTTTTTTCATAAATCCTAAGACTTCATTTCTTGTTATTTTCCTTTCACAACCCCAAACTTGTTTCTTTTCATCAACATGAGTTTCTTGCACACTTTTCTTGCCCATACCCCTAAGTGTATTCATCCATGCCCTCAACATGTCTCTATATGACCCCTTGATAAGATTGTGCACAAAATGTCACATCTTAAGCTCTCTTTGGATAATAATTAGTTTTTCAGAATGTAAATGATAGGTATAGTGAGCTTCAAGAAACGAAGTTGAATGATGGTCATTTATATGCATTGCACATGGTATTCTTTGAAAAATGCTCAAAGGGGTAACTAGTGAATAAAATGTGATCATAGTAGGCTTGAAAGGCACAAATGAGTTAAATGTGGCCTAAATTATTTCCAAATTTGGTAGTTGTAACACCCCCATCACTAAACAATTATATATATTGTATAATTTGACATGATAGACTCTGTGTGCATACGAGAATTTTTTTTTTGTAACACTTTAAGAAAAGATAAATCACTTCTTACATGCACAACCCTGTTTAAAATACTTTCTTACACATGTCATGTATATAGCAGGATCAGTATTTATATAAAAGCACAATACCCACAACGACCACAATATTTACATACTTATTCATAGTAAAATTTTAAAAGCAAAATATAGTACCAGTCTAAAAATATAATACAATAGACTCAAAATATAACAAGGCAACAAAATAGCCTAACAGGTCGTCATCCATGTACACACTCCCTCAGACACTTGCAGGAGCTCCAACAGTCGTCCAATCAGTGAAAGATGCTTCAAGCGTCGTCGTACTCACCTATAATGCATAAACTATATAGCTAATGCTTAATAAGTAAAGATTATGCATGTCAAATAATAATCCACAATATCAAGTCGTGCATCTCAAAATGCTATGCCCACAATACAATTTTATGCATCAAAATATTTATCTCAAAATCATTTCTTTCTTGGACCCCTGACCAATGCTACTATCCCATACACTGGAAAAGAGGTCTGTACACCGTCATAATCCAATGGTCAATAATCATATAAGCATGCAAATCCATGCATACTCATATGCATACAAATCCATGCACGTGAACCTATTAATCTATGCATAAACCATGTAAATCCATGCATGCTTCGATGCACTAGTAGTGGTCAACAAAATATTTTTTTTTCTCAAAATTATGTGGTGCAATGCAAGATTTATCACAATGCTCGTATATAATGCATGCACATGCCAATAACAATGCCCATATATGTATGCTCAATGGAGAGCCCTCTACTATGTACATATGATTTATGATATTACATATAATTCACACATTTACTATGTCTATGCATTGTAGTTGCAAGTGAATCTTTACTTACCTTTCACTTGGTTGGTGGCTTAGTTTAGAACCTTAGATGTAAAATCGCCTGTAGTATTACCCAACATCAAACACCATTACCAATTTGGCAAGTTGGAAGCACAAAATCTCATACTAAGATCTTAAACACCAAGCTATTTATGTAACAATCAGGCTTTCACAAACTAGAACCTAACATAGTCCTCAAATACCTTAATTTCTCATCTTAAATACATGTAAATATCATGTAATTGAAGTATTATCACTCTAATAGCATGTACCTAATTGTTAGAACTCAATAGCAACATGTTTAGGCTGAAACATACTAAGTTATTAAATGGGACAAATTTTCTCCTCTAATTTCCTTGCTGCCACATTAGGTTTCATAGACATTTTGATATCCTTAGGAATATTTATTCACTCTAAAAATTTTACCACACATAGATAACATGTAGAAAAATATAACCATGCCATAAATTTTCCAAAACACGTGGGTCTAGATCCTGTAATTCAGTCCCCTTCACAACATACCAGAATAGATATTCTTACTTTGGCAGTTTTGAGTGTTTTCTTCAATATCATGCCCAATTTCAATTTCTAACCGATGAAAATTTATTCTAATACTATTAACCCATATATAAACATGTATATGATGATAATTATAGGTTTTATTTAACATACCATACACTTTTGAAGCCTAAAACACAAGAATATAGCAAGGTGACAGTTTCTAGCACAAGTGTTTTCTATCAAATATTTCCAACCACAAACCCTTTTTTTATGCATCAAAGCCTATCTAATAACATCCTAACATATTTATAAATAATATTCAAAGCTTAATAAGCCAATAAACCTCAAAATAAATCTGAAAGTCATGCCAAACCCGTAGGTTAATCTCACCTTGCACAGTTTTCTACTTGAACTTGGTTATTTCTCCTTCCCTTTGCTTGTTTTGCCTCCTTTTTCAGTTGGAATCACTTAAGACCTATTTAGAGATATTTTTCCATGTATTTAGAAGCTGAAATAGTTCAAAAGAAGGTTCAAGTCATGGCTGTTAGCTTAAGAGTGAAGAATATGTTGATGTGCTAGCTTGATAAGTCTAAGCATGAGGTGGCATAAGCTTGAGGTGGCATGTAATGGTATATCTAATTTTCTCCCTTATCTTGTAGCCCTAATCTTGTGTGTCTCGCATATTATTATTTGGTTGCAACCTATCTTCATCACCATTCATTCCTATAACTAATTATTGTGTTCGTTCATTATGTTCTTCACCCAAAAATCATCGATTCTTGCCTGATTGATAAGTTTGTGCACCGATAGTGTTAAAAACCTATGAACCTAGTTATATAACATTTAAATTATAGTATTTTATGTCTAGTTATCCCAAGTGTTTGATTTAAATATACATATAATATTAAAATTCATGATCAAACCGACTCATTTTCTATAAATTTTTTGGTGATACCTTTCGAACTCCTAAGGTTACTACATGTAACCTAGCATTATTCACTATATTGATGCCTAAATTTCTTCTTATCTCAATATAAAATCAACCACTTAGGTTAGGAGATTCGATAATCAATACCGTGCGAGAGCTTCAAAATTAAGTTTAATGATTAAGAATGCCGTATAAAATAAAATGAATTATATAATGTCATATCAATATAAATATCACGCAATTAATATATAATGATGAATCATATTTGGTCATGTGAGTAGTAAGAGGCTCGGATATCACACATAGTTATCTAGGATTTTGCCTTAAAAAGTAATCAAACAAGTTCTAGAATACCACAAAATGATCAATACAACTCATTGGAAGCAAAATCCAACACAAAGTAGCACGCAATTCACAAGATTTCAACACAACATGCTCAATGAAATTTTATCATTCATGACAAAGATCAAATACACATATGAATCACCATGTCAAAAGACTAACAATCTTTCTTTCCTCTAGAATCTATACAATATCAATTAGGTATCATTGTAGGCAATCAGTAATGAAGTTATTCATTCAATCACAAAATATGAACTCAACTAAGTTTGTCATCAACAACAACATGCTTGCTCTCGGACTTTCATCACACACAACATGTAATTCAAACACAATTCTTCAACAAAAATAAAAAAATTTGCTCAATTTTTCACATAAAGCTCAAACACACAAAATGCAATTTCTACCCCTAATTTTAAAATTAATATTGTCCTTAAAAAATATTTAAAGAATTAAAGCACATAAAAGGTATAAATAAAAAACTCCCATTTTCAATAGATAATACACTCGGAGTATATGGGAGATCCACACATATCACCAATGAGGTATTCATCTACATAAGAAAATGACGCATGAAAACATATGGGCTAAAGCAACAAAAGTGATAACACAAACATAGAAAAAACAACGCAATAGCTAAACTTGCCTAAATCTAGAAAAGGAACATACTTAAAAAACTAACTAAAAAATTATTCAAAAACAAAGGAAAAAATGCTTGGGTTGCCTTCCAAGAAGCGCTTGATTTATAGTTGTCAGCCTAACTATCTTCTTTACTAATCCTGAATCTAAAAATAAGTGTTTATCATGCCATGTCTTTGTGTGCTCTAAGAGTGTAGGTGAACCTTTCGAATAGGTAAGACGACGATGATCCGATGTAGCATCAATGCCCTTTTAGACATCAAGTGTATCCCCTATTACCGCGAATGGTTTGCCAATTATGGTAAAGAAACACCTATCCTTTTTCATATTAAAGATGAAAAAATCTATAAAGCGTGAAATAGATCACCATTCCCAAGCATATCTTGAGTCACCCTAATAGACCTTGCTTCATCTAATGCATGCTTCTTGAAATTAAAAAATGAAATTGAATTAATGCTTGCATCTAGATCACATGATGTTATTTCAAAAATAAATTCTTCTTGAATAAGGGATAATAAAACTCCCTAATTGGTAAGCACTTGATGTGGCTTCTTTTGCAAGATTACATTGCAGTTTTCAATAGTTTCACACTCCTCTAATTATTGTTTTTGTGAGAAGATATCCTCCTTATCCACCATATAGTTTGACATAACCTTGCTCTTCTCGAAGAGTTGAGGGCAAGAATCTTTTGATGATGTCTCTTGGGAAGGGCTTGATTGAATTACAACTAGACCTTCTTCCTCTTCCACAATAGGCATTTTTGTTGTATCCTCTTGTCCACTCTTGCCCAATTCATCAAATTTCAAGGAGGATTCTAACTCTTCATCACTTGTCAAATTATTAACATTTCCATGCTCTTTCTCCACTTCATTTATCTCAAATATGCAAGGTAAGTTTGCTAGTTGCTCATTAACTGGTGCACTACTCAATTCACTAAGTTGGGCTTCCAATCTCTGAAGTGATGTTGATGCATTTTGGAATCTAGCCTCAGTATTCATCATGAATTGAGTTAGTATTTGTTCCATATTTGACTCTTTTTCTTGAGGTAGATAAGTGGGTTCACACCATGTCATATTGTGATCATTTTTCCAAGATAAAATTGGGTGCACTTGCCATCCTTGATTGTATGAGTTGGAGAAAGAGTGTCATGTTGCTCATTGTAATCCCACAGATATTGAGCATGATCGACCTGTAGTGCTGCCAATAAATTGCTCATTTGGGATTCTGTTATTGCATGGAAACCACCGCATGAATCTTGTATTGCAAAGGATGTATAAGTAGCATATGCTGAAAATCTGTCAATCTTCATAAACAAGGCATTGATTTGTGCGGTTAATGCTTCAAGGGGATCTATATCATGACTTCCAAAAGTCTACATTAACATGGCAAATTCAGTTGGCCAATAATGTGTATACATTGCCATCGCATCCAACGAAGTGCCTCCAAAAGAAACAAACAAAACAACTAAAAAACTAAAACTAAATAACAAAAATGAAAGAAAAGAAATAAAAATAAAAAAAGTAATATGGTCAAACTACAGCTAGACAATCAACTTTAATATTACACAATAATACACTCCCCGATAATGGCGCCAAAGATTTTGTGACCCCAAAATAGTGGTAACAAAACTATAAGTGCACGGTGTTAACAAGTAATAAAGAGTAAGTAGAGTATCGTATCCCTAGAGAGTGCATGCGTGAGTACCAAATATAAATTACCTATGCTATATTTCACCTAACGATTATGGTGGTGGTTGAATTAAATTGCAACAACTACTAAATTGATATAATTAACTAAAATCCAAGGAAATTAGGGGTTTTAATTCAATATTAGGGAAAGTCAAGGCATTGGTTAGTCATCCTATGTTGTTATGAACCTAGCTTAATTGTGATTAGAAATAACGTGGTTGTGTGATGACTGGTATTCCTATTGTAATTAGTGCTCTCTCTTGAGACGAACCAAATCTACCCCTAGTAGGTCATCGATACCATCTCTAGCTATGGGTCATCCTATTAAGAGTGCTTTGAGCTTCGTTGAATTCCACTAGCTTTCGGTTTTCAACCTATGACTACCGCATTTACCCATGCTTGTATCTCTATAGGGGGTCAATCCATGGTATGTACTACCCAATCTATTGCTACAACCTCACCTCTCATTCTTGCAACAATTAAAATCAACTTGAGATTGACCAAGTTTTAAGAAGCATTAAGAATATGGCATATGCTCATCACAATAAAAGCAACATTTCAATCATAATATAAACATCAACTCATAACTCCATAGAAATGGATTTCCAAGCTTTGACAAAAGTAGTTTAACTCATATTAAAATTAATCAAGCAAGTGTTTCCCAACATCATGATTCTTCCAAATTTCTCAAAACTAAACAAAACTAAATAAAATTAAAGAAGAAATTATAGTAGAAGATTACAACCACTAAGTGATTCTTCACTTCTTCTTTAAATTCTTCAATATCCTTGGTAATGAGTGTGTGTGTATTCTTGGTGTCATGTGTGAAGAAATATGGAAGAATGTGTATTTTGGACGGAGAGAAAAAGTGTGAGAACTTAGGTGTAGAGTGCATGTGGGATATTAATTGTATGTTGAATGTTGTGTATATATTATTTATGTGATGTAATGTGTGTATATAGTTTATCTAATAGAGTGTCACATGGTGTGTGAAGGTGTAACGGTGTATAATAAGAAAGATTCCATGCATAGATTAGATTGCTACTTGTTCCTTAAAAATCCACATATATATTTTTTAATTTTTAACCTTTAGCGTCGCGGCGTGGAAATTAGGCGCCGCGGCTAATCTCCGTGCCGCAAGGTACCCTATTCTTCAAGCACCGCGGCGCCAAAAGGGGGTGTCACGATGCTTAAAGAGAGAAAGCTCACTGCCCGATTTTGGCACTCATGCCACGGCGTGACCCAAGGGGTGTTGCGGCGTGAGACTAATCCAAACTGCACTGTTCAACCTCTTTCGACCAAATTTTCACCTTTTTTTATGTCAAATTGACTTTTGGTATCTTCACAAGAATTGTAGCCCTATCTCTTATATTTCTAAATCTTTATGAATAAGCTCAATATCACTTTTTTGGATATAGTTATGCTAGAAATACAGAGATTGTGCCATCTAAAAGTTTCTACTAGCTTTTTAATCGATTTTCCATCTTTTAGTCTATTTCTTCAGTTCTTAATTCCTACACATAATTAACACAAAATAAGGCACAATTGTATCAATTTTAAAGTGAAAACATGTGTAATTATGCACATGGAAGTGTTGAAAATATCGCAATTTATGAGCCTATCATGTAATTTTATTCAATTTTTTAAGATAAAAAATTAAGAAAAATACTTTTCATTTCCGAATACAAATTTTAAAATACAGAAAAATTGGAAATAAAATTTTGATCATAACAGTGTCTTTCTATTAAAAAATGATGGCGGAAGACAATGCACCCCCCCACGTGTGTGGGAGAGCCTGTCATGTGTTGAGCTGACTCGTGCAACCCACACACCGTCTTCATGACTTTTTTTGGCGACACAGGTCCAACTACCCGCATTTTCAACTCTTATGAAACCAATGGCGCTATCCGTTTTGAAATTCGATACTTATAACTATGGGTTTGTGTCACACACAAACGTAATCGAAAGTGGGATTATATATTACTATTCATCTTCTTCTCCAAAAATTTCAGAAATGTCTATTATATGATCCCAACTTCTAAAGGCCATATCTTATTCATGTCAAATCCTTTTTAATCGTATAATATATGATTAAAAATTTTATAGGATTCTAACCATATCAAATTTGTTTCGTAATTTGAATAAAAAATTACTGAAAATGGAAATAAAATTACCACAATTTTCATGGAAAATCATAATATCTCATCATACATAAATATAAAGCCATGAAATTTATAACATGCTTCTAAAACCTATAAACATATTTTCTTTAAAACTTGGAAGCATAATTCAAAGCATAAAAGAGCATTTAAAAACCATACAAACAGAAAGCATGGTTTTTTTAACATAATTATGCTTAAAGCACATGAAATTATGGTAGGATATCAACTAAAATATGCTCTAATACCATTGATGGAATTTAAAACATAATTCATGAATTTTCTTACAAAAATTCATGTTAAAAAATGGATTTTTATAGTTGACTTTTTTGTCTTTTAATATTTGAACAAGGTCAGAAATCAATCACGAATAGAAATGGTTTTACTTCCACGATCCAAATGCTTTATGGTGTTTTTTTTATCACAATAGTCCTCCTTTTTGCTTATGTTCTTTTACATTCTTTTCTTTTTTCGCAATGTTTTTGATAGTTTTTTACGTATATGAAAAGTGGGAGTAACTTCTGATTGGTGGGTAGTTAAGATTGGTGTGGCATTTTTTTTTTCATTTTTTAAATGTGTTGTGAAGTGGTTTATGCCACCAAAACTGTAATTTCAAACAAGTTGGGTCTGGTCAGTCTTTTACTCTTCTATTGTAAAACAATCTTATTGGAAATCATATTATATATTATATAAAGGCTTTATCTTATATTTTGTATTTATTTTTTGTACATTAGATAAAGTCCCTACACCATATTTAGCTACGGAAATGGTCGCTCATATAATGGCGATAATGGAATATGTCTCTAAGATTTTGATCTTAAATTAGTTCTGAGTCGAGGGTTTTTTAAGATGGGACATCAAATAGCCTTATAAGACTCGTGCATATGATGCATGCTCATAAAAAAAGAATGTCACATTCCTTTGGCGTTATCCTAGAGATGCAAGTGCATGTATGCGGGTGCTTATTAGATAAAAAGTACATTGGAAAGACCCATAGGAAATTCTTAGTTGGAGGTTTTCCCTATCGAAATAAGAATTTTCATGTTGCGATAGTACATGGTTAGTCCTCAGACCTTATGTATACCCTGCAACTTTTTTATATATCTTCTAATTACTAGACAATCACAAAAGGAATATATTGGATGTTACGCTGGCGTGCATAGAGGTTTATGTATAACTAACATAGAATCTATCACTTATCAATGACAAGTGAATCTCCTATGTTTTCATAATTCATGACTCGAAGACCTTGGCCAAGGCATGATGAGTATTGATTCATCAAGAGTCATTGGAACTTGAAATGGAATCATAGTTATTAAATTAATTAAGGTTTTAACTCATAATCCATACTATAGATTCAATTAGGAGATTAGATGATGGAGAGAATCTATGTATATGGCACTCGCAACAAAAATAGGTTTACTCGCTATTTCACCTAAGACTAGTTTGTTATGATTAATTGCTAGATATTTTCATGGATAGTGAGGTTTTTTAGAAATAAAGAGTTAATTCCAAGTGATTAATTCATTGAATTAATTAATCAAGAAAAATTATTATTCATAAGTTACAAGTATTACAGGTCTACTACTAACTTAACTGTGAACCTAAAGGGTCACACATTTCTTTAACTGTAAAATGATCCAATTGGTTGGATCTAATTAATTAATAGGAATTAATTAATTATGGCTTTAATTTAATTCAAATATTAAATTAAATATTCAATTTAGTAATTGAATTATTTAATTAAACCTAATTTGATTAGAAAGTCTAATGGAGTAAAATAATTAACTGATAGAATTGATTAATTAATTAAAGACTAAATTAATTTAATTATTAAATTAATCTAGCTAGGCTTGATGAAATTAATTGATTTGATCAATTAAGTGAATTTGGGCATAATCAATTAATTGAGAATTAATTAATGGACTTATTAATTGAATTAAAATCCAAGCCTAAAAAATTAATTCATAGTTTATTAGTAGAGACACATCAAGCATTTGAAAGATTTAAAAGGTGAAGGACCTTTTTGCAAATATCCAAAATAATGATTGTTATTCAATTTTGGAAGGGATTGAAGATTTTGAATTAATTGGGGATCAATCAAAATCTTCAACCAACCTTACCATAGTGGTCGATTTTTTGCAAATGGTAGATGTGCTAAAATCAGCCACTACCTATTTTGGAGGAGGAAATTTTTTATTATGAATTTAGACTACTTCTTAGCTTTCTTCAAGATAAATATAGGATTTTAAAAAATTCTTTGAAAGAGATACAAACAAAAAAAATCAAGAAATTATTCTTTATTATTCTATCAATACAATTCTTATTTCAACTAGTTGGATAAAGAATTAGTGTTTTCTATAACACTTCATCATTTTGATTTAAGAAAACAAATCACATGACTAGCACAATAGTGATTCGGTGGTTCTTGTCCATTGTGTGGACTTCTTTAGAGGGAGAATATATGGACTTCTTTGGCGAGATGTATTACACCAATTCGGTAATTGATTGCCTCTCACCTTATATCAATCATCAATCAAACTGTTCTAGTTTACGTGCGATCGTTATGAGTCGAACATGCAAAGGGGGCATAGCATTTAAATCGTTTAAATGCATGTTTTAATTATTTTTAGATTTTCGCTGCGCTCAACTTACGTAAAGCGAACCCAACAGTCAACTCTTACGGACAACCCGTTAACCCATTTTAGTTTACTTTATTTCTTACATGTTGAATTAGACAAAAAAAAAAATCAAAGAAAATGACATGATTTCTTTTAATTTATAAGTGTTTGGTTCACATATTAGTTTTAGTATTTAGTATTATTTACAATAAAAGTAGTAGTAGTAGCAGTAATAATAATAATAATAATATAATAATCATCATCGTAGTAATAAACATATAATTGAGTAACAATAAATTACACTCATTCTTTAAGAAAACCGTACATTCAAAAGTGTCTATATTAACAGAAAACAATACTAAAATGCTCAAATATTTTTTGTTAAAAATAACACTCTAATAAAAGCTATAGCAATTTATTTATAGACCTATCCATTCTCAATTCAAACAATCGTCTTTTTGATAAGATTCTGAGTACCTATAAAATGTAATAAATATGTCTCTTGCTTTAAAGAATTAGAGGTGAATTATAAAAACTACACAGTTTGAACTATTTAAAAGAAAATCTATCTAACTTTATGAATTATAAATACACACTGACATTTATTTATATTTTATAAATTGCACTTATTTGAGGAATTATTTTTAAAATAAAAATAAATCTCAATGGTATTTATAATTTTAAAAGATAATTGAGCTTTTTTATAATTAGAATAAGCTTTAAAGATAATATTTATAATTTACCCATACATTAATGTTAAGCAAGGACAAGTATGACAACAGCTTCAGTTCTACCCTAGGTTCCAAAATTTGAGTTCTGGAGCTATTGGATGAAAAACTCTTAAGAGATCCACAAATAGTGAAAACAACTTAAGTTCTTCTAAGAACCTGAATTATCATCATCAAATTTGTTAACCTCTTTGTTACAAATTTACTAAGTTTTGAAGATGACGATCATTTTAATTCTATACTGATTTATATGTGTTGAGTCCTTTGTTGGCATTTATGACAAATTGACTGAAAAAATTCATAGAGGAAGATAAGTTGTAATTTTAGAAAGTATTGAACTTGTCATGTTGCAATGTCGGAAGTACAGAATTTATTTTTGAATATTGATTAATCATTTTGGTATCTTTGCGTGCAGAATTGACCAGATCTTCTACAAGACGTCATTTCGTGAAAAAATATTTAGAAGATCATGGCAATATATCTTGTAAAGATAATAGAAAAGGATTTTGGAGATATTACAACACATAGAATCTACCAGATAAGGGGATGCAACAAATTTAGAAGATTAGTAGAGCAAATATATCGGAGATTTTGGGATCCATTGTTGCTGCACAAAATGAGTGTCAAGCAAATAACGGGATTAAGCTTCGACTTCATTGTAGTTCATGATCTGCATTGAGCTGTTTATTGTGAGTTTTTTGGGATAAAAGTACAATTCTTCCATAGAAGAGTTTAAATATCTTTGGGAGAATATCGATATGTCGAATGAAGGAATTTCAACATTGAGAGGGAGTTCAACAATACAGATTTTATGAAATTTTGATGAACAAATTCGACTATTTGGTTCAAACAAGAATGAGCAATTACGAGAGGAGTCTTAAATTGAGTAAGTTTTAATATTGTACTTGTCACTTGAATTAGTGGATTGTTCAAGATATGAGTGTGACATGTAGAGTAGGATTATCCGAACTATATAAGAAATCTGGACTAATTAAGTTAAAATGGATAAAAGTAATCAAAACACATCTTTCAGTATGATCTTGCTGTAGGGTACAATCGCTCGCAACATGCCATTTTTTTTTTACGAAGAAATTTCTTTTTTGGAATCATCTTCATTTATCACATTGCTAATTAAAATTTTCCTTCCTAAAGTTGATTCTCTTGTTGTGCGAAGACTTTAAATTAATGATCTCCTTAATCAATTTCTGATTTGTTTGTGCATTGATATATCTATTGATGTGCCTATTTACTTCACTTACATTACATTACTGTGGAAAGATCGATTAGAATGTGACAAAATTGATTCCTTCCGTAAACTGCTTTATACTATCACTCTTAAATATTTTGTTGTTCCTCCACTGATCTAAGCATCAAGTTATCATTAAATTAATTCATATTGATTACTGAAGTCAAAGTTTGTGATCCTTTTGATCCATATTTCTTGTTTCTTCCTTCTTGGAGAAGAGGAGTGAGCTGCTTAAGCATTCTGCACATGAAGAAATATTCTTCAAAGCACAAGTTGGTGAAGCAAGTTCTAAAGGAAATAGTTCTCTCGAGTTCACACAATCTGTACCAGTATGGTGAAACTAGTGTTAGTTCTTTAGTGGGAAGAAAATGAGTTTCTCTAGGGACACGTTTGGAAGCATAGTAACTATTGAATTCACGGTTAAAATTCTAACTAAAAGTTTAGGTAGTGCAATATATTTATTTATAAATTGAAGCACTATAAAGTTATCGTGTCTGTTCCTTTTTTTTTTTTTTTTGTATTGGGTGGCGTCCCCACCTTCTTTGAAATGACAAAATTTCAATTTATATTTTTTGTTATAACAACATAAAACATTTTTCTACTTAATTTACTATAGTTACAAAATTGCATTTTCTGTTTTTGTGATTGCGATGCGTTTAATTTTTTTAGAAAAAGCTTAATTCAGCCCCCCTCTTGGGCATTTCTCATTCGCAATTGGCATCAGAGCCAAAGTCTCTTTGTGTGATTTAATTGAGCCAGTCAAAGATCCTAATGGCCTCTTTAAGATTTGATGTATATGCAGATGGACAAACACTTATCTACCACTCTTCAATTGCTCAAACTATGCCACATTGAAAAACCGGATGCAGCAGGAGTCCATTGCTCTAGATCAGATTTTGATCTATGAATCATTGTCATTGAAGGGCCTACAATCCTAATGAAATAAAAAAGCAAATTACAGAAGGAACAGAAATTAAGCCCTAAACCATGATCAAATCAGATGTCTTGAATGTCCTAAACTGAAGAGAGCTTCAAAGCCACTCATAAATACAAAGCAAAAAAGCCATGACACTGACTTGAAACCGAACAGTTTGATGACAAGGATGATTGGTTAAGGTAAACAATCAGGTAATCTATACCTCTGAACTTGATTTCAGTAGTTCTGATGATGAATGTGACAATGATAAACTGAGTCTGTGCAAAATGAACTAAACTTGGTTTCAAAGAAAAGGAAGCGCTGGAACAAAGATTTAATAGATTGGTAGAAATTTGTAAAAGTGAAAAACTACTATTCCAAAAAGAAAATGAAAATTTTTTTAACAGAAAATTCTTCTATGCAAAATAAGATATTTAATCTAAAAGACACATCAAAGGAAAAGAGATCGTGAACGAAATTCATAATCATCTAGTTCAACAAATCAAAATTTGTCAAATTATTTCTTATAACCTGCTGTACCTGTGGAAAAATTGATCATGTTTCGTATAGATGCTTTCTTAAGAAAGATATTAGTACCAAACTAATGTGGTTACCAAGAATGTTTTTGGCAAAATATTATAATTTAATAAAACATTTATTAAAATACCGTAGAATGTAAAGGTTTAGAATTTTATGACAAAGCGTAATTCATCATAATGCGTTCATTAATTTTTTTATTTTTTTTAATATATAGTGAAAGCATTTGGAGGTGTAACGCTTTTGACTGCAAGTGTGCTTACCTAACGCTTTCAGTTGGAATAAATAATAAATTTTTTTGAAAATCGAGGGCGTTATTAGGATCAACATTTTCAATATTTTATTTTTTTTTAATTTATCTTTGAAAGCCTGAATTAATTACTGAAAGATTCTTTTTTCAATACTGAAAAAGGAAATCGTTTTGACTGGGTTTGGAAACCTGAACTATTAAAGGGATGCGTTATGGGAGGTAATGCTTTGAACTGAAAGCGTTACACCATGTAACGCCTTCCTTTCGTAATTTTTTTTTTAAACTTGTATAAAGTTGCAACGTCAATCAATGTTTTTCTAAGATGAATGGAAAGTATTTCATAGGTTAACGCTTTCCATTCAATTCCACATTTTCAAAAGCTGCATTTGAAAGGAAAGCTTTATGGACATAACGCCTTCCTTTAATTTTTTTAAAAAATTTGTAAAAAGCTATAACATCCATCAGTCAGCCTTTTTCACGTATTTTTGCAGCCTTTTTTCATGCTTTTAATTGAGCATTCATTTTTTCATCAAACCATTTCATTTCTTTTTCCTCACCAAAACCATCATTTCTTCCTTCGCTAAACCATTTCTTTCCTTTTCTCCCTCTGAGCTTTCTTTCTTTCTTTCTTTCTTCTTCTTCTTCTTCTTTCTTTTGCATTCATCCTTCTCCCCTCCTGTTTCTGCATTTCTTCTTCAATAATTGTTGTACCAAGTTTAATATTAAAAAAAAATATTATTCTTCTCCCCTACACCACTTCACCAACCAGCATTTTACGGCAGCGGCAACAACGATGTGTTAATATTATTGTTTTTATTTCATAATTTTTTTTTATAGTACTCATTCAAATTTTTACTTATTAGTTAGTTTAACTTATAATGTGAAAGCAGTGACAAAAACCCCTCACATTAGCAATATCATAAGGTAAATTTTCTCTTTAACTATTAATATTTATGAAAGTACTATGTCATGAAAGTAGAATGTAAATAATTAGTTCATTTTAAATTATTTATTTGAGTATGCATTGTATTTTGAAATTAAGATACTAGAAATTATTTCATTGTAGATTTAAATATTGTAGAGATAATAAGAAATTTTTTGTTCTCATTAATTAGTATTTTATTTGATTTGATAATATGTCACATCAATCATTTCTTCATATTGTTACTAATCAAAACATCAACAATAAATAAAAAATTAATGTGTAAGTACATAAAAATAACATTCATATCAAGGCTTTTCTAATAAAAAAAATATTGAAAATTTAAATTCATTATGAAATATAATATTTTAATTAATTATTAATAATTATAGATAGTGACTAAAATAAGAAATTGGGATTTAAAATTTAATTAAAAATTAAATAAATTACAAAAATAAATATAATATTTATATATGAAAATATATTTAATAAATATATCTATTATATTAATTTTAAAAAATAATTATTTTAAAATCACCATTACAAATTTAATAATTATAGATAGTAACTAAAATAAGAAATTGGGATTTGAAATTTAATTAAAAATAAATAAATAAATAAAATTTATTATTAATTTTAAAAATAGATAAATATAATATTTATAAATGAAAATATAGTTAATAAATATGTTTATTAAATTAATTTAAAAAATTTAATTATTTTAAAATCACCAACAAATTTAATAATTATAGATAGTGACTAAAATAAAAAATTACGATTTGAAATTTAGTTAAAAATTAAAATAAATTAAAAAAATACATATTATTTATTATTAATATGAAAATAGATAAAAATAATATTTATATATGAAAATATAGTAGATAAATATGTTTATTAGATTAATTTAGAAAATTTAATTATTTTAAAATCACCATTACAAATTTAATAATTATAGATAGTGACTAAAATAAGAAATTGGGATTTGAAATTTAATTAAAAATTAAATAAATTGAAAAAAATAAATATAATTTATTATTAATGTTAATATTAAAATATCCAAATTTTGGTTATTTTGATATTAACGCATTGTCTTTCAATTATTGTTTACTAATGAATACTTGCATTTATTTTTTGAAGATATGACACCTCAAAAAATAGCTATAGTTAAGGTGTATGCAGTAGGTCAAGTGTACAAGATTGTTGGTTTGTGACATATGGCCGCCTTTCAATTGCATACATGAGAATTTCTCATACAACAACCTTTTCAAAATTATTGTCAAAATTGTACGAGTGCACCCCGCATTGATAACAATCAATTCTCATTAAAATTTGCTAAATTTTCAAAAGTCTACATACAACGGATAAAAGAATCAATTGTGTAAATAACCAAGATGAAAATCTGGGATTTTCTTGGATTCAGAGGCTAAAATTGATAATATGGATATTTATGTTGAGGAAGAAAAAAATCACCATAGTTTTACTCCTCTAGTGATGATGATGAGTCGAGAATGGGCTCGTATATGTCCTTTTTAGTCCAAGACACTGTAGTGGATCTTTCTATGGTGACACAAGGAACGTCAACTATTAGGATTGATGACATATGTGCGGGTGCTTCTACCTTCGCTCAACTATTGGGATTGATAACATATTGGGCAATACAATATTGAATCAAGTAGTATGAGATAAACTGATAATGCATATACGGAGCATGTTCCTGATGTGCCTATTGTGACAAAAGAGTTGACAAATATTAGGATTCATGACATGTTTGTAGGTGGGTCAACCTCTAGTCATGAGTAGCATAATAATGAATCTTGTAGTTATGTTGAACCTAATGATACTAATGTGGACATGGAGGATGAGCCAATGACCTAATAACAGATAATTTTGGGGCTAATAAGCTTAGTGACTCTGATGATAATAAGGATGATGTTGATGTTGACATCATGTTGAATACATTGTTATCACATGGTTGAGAGTACACCAAAGCTATGAAAAGTGGTATGCAAACATAGTAGAATAGATAAGTGATGCAGATGGGTGCTTCGAGCGTTACTTAAAGCAAACCTTGGTTTGTTCAAAATAATAATGTATGAGGGGGACCATATATGTATAATTGATTAAATGTTAGTTGACCACTTTAATTAGACAAAAAAATATATTGCTACATTGTTGGTGAGGATTGTTCGGGATGACTCGATATGTTAGATAAAATATGTCATATAATTTGTGAAGAAAAATTTGGAATTTGAAATTTTATATTCGAAAGCATGGTATACCTTCGCCCGAGAAAATATGTATGGGACTTAGGAGAGCTTAGTGTAGAAACTCCCTAAGTTTTTGAAAGCTCTACAAATATCGAATGAGGGAACGATTGTTAAGTGGGAGCATAAAGATACCATAAATTCAAGATAAAAAATAATCAAATAAGTCTTTTAGGCCTTCAAGCCTTGTATAGAGGGATTTCATCACTGTCGCAAAGTCATGAGTGTCATTGGAACCCATTTATACATGAAGTACAAACATAAAATGTTAATTGCACTTGCTTTTGCAATTGTGGATGAAGAAACTACTATGTCTTGAAAGTGGTTTCTAGAGATATTGAGCAAACACATTATACGAGGGGTTGAAGGTATGCGTCTTATGTCTGATCGACATCATGGCATTTTTCAAACAGTTGAGACCGTACCCAACTTTAAACTCCCTCATAGTGTGCATCAATTTTGCTTGAGATAATTTCAACAATCATTTCAAGAATATATGATGGAGTAACTTATGTTATAGAGCTGGTAAATAAATTTGAGAAGGCTCTTGAAGAGATTACAAGCATTAAGGCACAAGTGTTTGCATACTTGGGAAAGATTGATAAGAAGAAATGGGTATTTGCTCATGATGAAGGGTAGTGAGATTGACTTCTGACCACCAACATGTCCGAATGTATTAATGAAGTATTAAAAGGTGCTCGTTGCCTTCCAGTCACAACTATAGTGGATATAATATTTCATCGGTGTGCTCAATGTTTCCATAAATGAGTGCTAAAGGTAGATAGGATGATGCAAAATAATCAAATATGGACTGATTATGCATATAAGAAATACAAGTATTGGGAGGTGTGCTCCTTGTATTATATTACAACCATGTTTGACCACAATCAGCAGTCAGCTTCTGTTATCACACAAACATACTATGGAAGTAGACATGAAGATCATAGACACAATGTGCATTTAATGTTAAGGGATTATACATGCAGCAAATGGAAGTTGTTTGGGATTCCATCCTCTCATGCTCAGAAGGTGTGTGCTGCTTACAAGCTTAACTCTGCAGTGTTCGTGAAATCATATTACAACATACAGAGTTATAGACATATATATGTTGTTGTATTCAAGTCGTACATGGACGAAGATTATTGAGACTTACTTGATTTTGAGTTATTTCATGATAGCACTTTACGGGTTATTCCTAATCAAGGCAGAAATCGGACTTCTCACATCCCAAATGAGCACAAACTTGTGCGAGACAACAAGCTCGACAATAACAACGTCCAACATAGTCTCAGCAATGAACTTTGCTTGATTTTAGGGTTGACCCATGGTATAAGTTAAAATTTCTATTGACATATTATTGTATTAAGGTTTTTAATACTAATTATTTGTAATGTACTTATTTTTATTAATTGTGGTTGGAATGATCATAATACTCATTGATAAGTATTTATCATGCACTTATTTGATATAATTATTTATAATGCACTTATTTTTATTAATTGTGGTTGGAATGATCAAAACACTTATTCTCATTACATATGGTTTATTTGATTATAAATATTTGAATCATGTCATAAGTTTAATATTACTTTCGAAGTTTTACTAATTTGAATTATTCTAACTTACATGATGTATTTGACACAAGTATATAGGTTAGGTGATTCGAGTTTGTTATCTATACAGTCATAACATAGATCCGAGATTGTGATGACAGAGACGATTGATGAGATATTACATGGTAGATGGGTTGACGATTTTTTTTATCAGTTATTTGATAAGGTGCATGCAATACCCAAGCCTCACACTACTCACTTGATCAATATGATTCATGCATTACATGCTACTTATATGCTAATTTGCATTAACATCTACATTGCATCTTTTATAGCATTCTTAATCATTATGCCTCCAATGCTATCACTTGATGTTAGTGGTTGAGATCCTACAACCTAATTATGTGATTATATATTTAGATAATATAAAGAATAAATTGATCAATATAATGGATATTCATAAGTTGTATGTTATAATTTTAGAAGTGTTAAAGGTGTCACTACTAAGCTTATATGATTCAATTCAAATTGATCTGGGTGTTTTATAAGGAATACCTCCATAGATTAACATACTTGGGATATTAGACATGATATAATATGATTAAGTATCATGTTATAAGGTTCATATGTGCATGTGATTTTAGAAAATGAAAACTAGACAATCATTTAAGAATCTTGTGTCAATTGGTTTAGAGACCGAATGAACGGTTAAGAAATTAGGGCAAACAATTATTATCCGATCATATGGAAATTAAAATAGGTTGTAAATAGATAAATAAGTAATGAGAAGCACTAGATTAGGGCTGTATAAGGTGTGAAAAATATCAGATTTGAACCACAACTTGACACCTCAACCTTGCCACCTCAAGCTTTGCCATCTCAAGCTTCCACCTCAACCTTTCTTCATTTCTATCCTTGAGTCATGACCAAAAACTATTTTCTGAGCTATTTCACTTCCAAAACCTTCATATGGAAAGTTAGAAATTGCTCTCAAGTAATTCCAAGTGAAAAAAAAAGTGAAGAAAGCAAAGGGAAGTAAGGAGGAGCAAGTTGAATCTAAAATATGTGCATAAGTGAGCTTTAATTCATGTTTTTGACTTAAGTTCTTGAATTGTTTGAGGGTTTATGATTTTTAAAGCTCCTATTATTGATTATAATCATTTAAGGTTGTGGCTATTTTGTGGGTTGTGTTTTTGATTTTACAGTTATTGTATTATATTAGTGACTTTATCTTGTATATCACTTTCAAAACTCCTTTATAATAGAAAGTTTAGATTTGTGATGGTTTTAATAGACTTGGTTAATATTTAATAACTACATATATTTATATACAGTGCGATAAGATATGAAAGCATTTTACTTTTATCAATGTTTTGTTGAACTGAGTAGAAAAAAAAAGTTACCCACATGCATACATGCACAAATTATATTGCACAAGTTGTTTATATATATATATATATTTATACATATTGTTGGGAGAGTGTGACAAAGAATGGTATCAGAGCCCAGGTCTTGATTATGTAGACTGTCCATGTACATAATCTTTGAACTTGTGGAGCACAGTCATGCTAGTAAGTTTTATTTTAAGTTATATTGCATTATATATTTCATGAATTATATTAGACATTTGTTATAAAAAAAATGGTATTGCAGTCATGGTGAGAAAAAGGAGTGAAAGTAGTAGTGGAGCCAGAATCGTAGGAGAGCAGACATCTATTTTGAATAATGATCGTGATGTTATCATCAATCGACTTACATAGCTTGTTGAACGACAATCAGAGCAAATTCAACAACTTATCCAGCAGAGGGATATGGGTGGACAACCAAGGGCTGAAATGGTTCAACCACCACCCCGAGTAGAACATGTAGAGATAGTTGGGGAAAGATTCAGAAAACTAAATCCACTGGTGTTTGAGGATGCACTAGATCCTACAGCTGCTGAGGATTAGTTGAGAACTCTTGAAAATATTTTTCACTACAGTAGAGTTTCAGAAGAAGAGAAAGTAATGTGTGCATTCTTTATGCTTCGAGGCAGTGCTGACATTGGTGGGATACAATGAGAAGCATTGAAGACATCACTGTTATAACTTGGGATAGATTCAAAGATTTGTTTCAAAATAAATACTTCACAGCTCCAATTCGTGCAATGAAGATAAATGAATTTATACAGCTACGACAAGGAATTATGACAGTTGGAGAATACATTCACAAGTTTAAATAGCTATCCAGATTTGCCACACATATGGTCAATACTGATGCATTGAAAGTTGAAAGGTTTCTTGAAGGCTTGAGACCAGAGCTATATAGAGATGTGAATATGGCAGGAATTCAAGGAGTGACATACTCACAAGTTGCTGAGAGAGCTGTAGTGGCAAAACAAGTTGAACTTAGAATTTCTCGTGCTCAGGAGATTCGACGCCAATTTAAGCAAGGACAGGGGCAACGATAGGTTGGAAATGAAAAGAAGAGATTATTTCAAATGCAGAATCAAAAATCTAAATTCCAACCTGGACAAGGGCAACAACAGTGGGATCAGAGTAAGCATTAAAGATTGATCAAGGCAAGGCACTGATGTCACAACCTGCTTGTCCTAAATGTGGTGGTCACCACATTGGAGTCTGCCCGACGGAGACTAGAACCTGCTTTGTGTGTGGGAAGGTTGGACATATTGCCAGAGCATGTCCAGATAATCCAAGTCTAATAAGACAAAAAAAAGTCTAACTAGAGTCTTTACCATCACTAAATCAGATGATGAGGAGAACCCATCAGTGGTAATAGGTAAATTCTCTATCTTTGGTACTCCAACACTTGTATTATTTGATTCTGGAGCTACACACTCATTTGTATCCACTGAGTATGTGAAGAGGCTGGGTAGAGAACCTGATACTGTTGAGGTTAGTTACAATGTGATAATCCTTTCTGGAGATTCAAAACAAACTAACCATGTTTTAAGAGATTGTGCTATTCCCATTGAAAATAGAGAACTCTATGTGGATTTAATTGTATTGACCATGAATGACTATGATATGATTTTGGGTATGGATTGGTTGTCAAAGTATCAGGCTACAATAGATTGTTTGAGAAAGACAGTAACTTTTCAACCTCCTGGTGAGGAACCATTCACCTTTATTGGAATCGTACAAAGTTTCAAATTTCCAATTATATCAGCATTAAGAGCACAAAGATTATTAGATAGTGGTTGTGAATGATATTTGGGGAGTGTTATGAGCATTGAAGAACAACACTATCCTATCCTCAGTGAAGTGCCAGTTGTTCGAGAATATCCAAAAATATTTCCTGATGATCTTTCTAGATTACCACCAGACCGTGAGATAGAGTTTGTCATTAAACTAAATCCAGGAACACATCCAAAATCTAAAGCTCCATACCGAATGGCACCAGTTGAGTTGAAAGAATTGAAGATACAAATACAGGAATTATTAGATAAAGGTTTTATCAGACCTAACTTTTCTCCATGGGTTGCACCAGTTCTATTTGTGCATAAGAATGATGGTACAATGCGACTGTGTATAGACTACTGAGATTTAAATAAAGTTACAATCAAGAATAAGTATCCTCTACCTAAAATAGAAGACTTATTTGATCAGCTCCAAGGTGCATCTATATTTTCAAAAATTGATCTGTGATCTGGGTACCATCAATTGAAAATAAAAGAGGATGATGTCACCAAGATAGCATTTAGCACGAGATATGGATATTATGAATTTTTGGTGATGCCATTTGGGTTGACAAATACTCCAACAACTTTTATGGATTTGATGAATCGATCTTCTTGATGGATTTGTTATTATGTTTATTGATGATATCCTGATTTACTCTAGCATAAAAAAAGAACATGGTGAATATCTAAAAATGGTTTTAGAGGTTTTGAAAGAGAAACAACTATATGCTAAATTTAAGAAATGTGAATTTTGAATTGATCGAGTGGTATTTCTGGGACATATAATATCAGGAGTAGGAATATCTATAAATCCAAGTAAAGTAGAAGCTATTAATAGTTGGTTACAACCTACTAATCATTCAGAAGTACGAAGTTTTCTAGGTTTAGCTGGATATTACAGTAGATTTTTTGATGGATTCTCCAAGATAGCTTCTTCTTTGACACAATTGACCAGAAAATGTGTGATATTTAAATGGACGGATGCGTGTGAGAAAAGTTTTCAGGAATTGAAGAACAAGTTAACTTCAGCTCCTATTTTTTCTAATCCATCGGGTATTGGAGGCTTTGTGGTTTATAGTGATGCTTCAAAAAATAGGTTGGATGTGTATTGATGCAAAATGGTAAAGTAGTTGCATATGCATCCAGACAGCTTAAAGAGTACGAGAAGAATTATCCCACACATGATTTAGAGCTTGCTGCGGTGGTGTTTGCACTTAAGATATGGAGACATTATTTATATGGTGAACGATGTGAGATATATACTGATCACAAGAGCTTAAAATATTTCTTCACCTAAAAAGAGTTAAATATGCGACAACGAAGATGGTTGGAATTAATGAAAGATTATGATTGCATTATTAACTATCATCCTGGTAAGGCTAATGTTGTGGCTGACGCATTGAGCAGGAAATCAATACAAAATACTGCAGTTTTAGCTTTGACTCAGAAACTAGAGTTAATTGAACTACAGAAAATGAATGTAGAAATTGTACAACAGGGATCAATAAAGGCTAAGTTTGCAGCTTTGACACTCCAACTGACTTTGATTGATAGAATTTAACAGGGATAACAAGTTGATGCATATGTTACTAAAATGATGAAAGATATGGATTTAGAAAAGTTTTCTGATTTTTAGATGTCAGAGAATGGTATCTTGTTGTTTCGAAAAAGGTTATATGTGCTTAATGTAGACAACATTCGGGAACACATTTTGGCAGAGGCACATTCAATACCATATTCAGTGCATCCAGGAGCTACCAAAATGTATAGAGATTTGATAACACATTACTGGTGGCCAGGTATAAAAAGAGATGTTGCTCAATTTGTAGAACAATGTTTGATATGTCAACAAATAAAGGCAGAACATCAAAGACCAGTAGGAACCTTGCAACCTTTATTCGTTCCAAAGTGGAAATGGGAAAGAATTACAATGGATTTCGTGTCGAGATTACCTAAAACAGTTAAAGGTCATGATGTTATTTGGGTTATCATTGACAGGCTAACTAAATCTGCTCTCTTTCTTCCAGTATGTTCCACTTATTCTATGGACCATTATGCATAGATATATATACATGAAGTGGTCAGACTTCATGGGGTACCACTATCTATATTTTTTATAGAGATTCAAGGGTTTTGTCTATGTTCTGAAAGAGTTTACACAAGGTATTGGAAAGACAATTATCTTTCAGCACTGCATATCATCCTCAGACTGATGGACAATCAGAGCGAACAATACAAACATTGAAAAATATGCTTAGAGCTTGTGTATTAAATTTTCATGGTCAATGGAGTAAATTTTTACCTTTAGTGGAATTCTCTTATAATAATAGCTATCAGTCCACCATTGGAATGGCCCCCTATGAAGCATTATATTGTAGAAAATGTAGATCTCTAGTTCATTAGGATGAAGTTGGTGAAAAGAAGCTTTTGGGCCAAATATGATATGAGAAATGACAGAAGTTGTGGCACAAATTTGTCAACGAATGCAGATTGCCCAAAGCCAATAGAAAAGTTATGTTAATCAAAGAAGAAGAATGTTAGAATTTACAGTAGAAGATCAAATATTTCTGAAGGTATCTCTAATAAAGGGATTATGCAGTTTGGAAAGAAAGGAAAGCTAAGTCCTAGATATATTGGTCCATTTCATATTACTGAATGAATTGGGGATGTGGCTTACAAACTCGACCTACTTGGATCAATGTCTCAAGTGCACAATGTATTTCATGTATCTATATTGAGTAAATATATTGCGAATCCATCTCATATTCTGAAGAATGAACCTATAGAGCTAAAAGAAGATTTAAGTTATGAAGAAAGACCTGTATAGATTCTTTTACGAGAAGTAAAACAACTCAGAAATAAAACAATCTCATTGGTTAAAGTATTATGTAGAAATCAATCAACAGAAGAAGCTACTTGGGAAAGGGAAGATGATATGAAAGTCAACTATCCAGAACTCTTTTGGTAAGTAAATTTCGAGGATGAAATTTTAATAAGGAGGGAAAGATGTAATACCCAAACCTCACACTACTCACTTGGCCAATATGATTCATGCACTACATGCTACTTATATGCTAATTTGCATTAACATCTACATCGCATCTTTTATAGCATTCTTAATCACTATGCCTCTAATGTTATCACTTGATGTTAGTGGTTGAGATCATACAACCTAATTACTTGATTCTATATTTAGATAATATAAAGAATAGATTGATCAATATAATGGATATTCATAGGTTATATGGTATAATTTTAGAAATGTCAAATGTGTCACTAGTAAGCTTATATGATTCAATTCAAATTAATCGGGGTATTTTAAAGGTATACCTCCATAGATTAACATACTTGGGATATTGGACATGATATAATATGACTTAAGTATTATGTTACAAGGTTCATATGTGCATGTGATTTTAGAAAATAAAAACTAGATAATTATTTAAGAATCGGGTGTCAATCGGTTAGAGACCGAATGAACGGTTAAGAAATTAGGGCAAACAATTATTATCCGATCATATGGCAATTAAAATAGGTTGTAAATAGATACATAAGTAATGAGAAATACTAGATTAGGGCTATATAAGGTGTGAAAAATATCAGATTTGAACCACAATTTGACACCTTAACCTTGCCACCTCAAGCTTTGCCATCTCAAGCTTCCACTTCAATCTTTCTTCATTTCTATCCTTGAGCCACGACCAAAAACTATATTTTGAGCTATTTCACTTCCAAAACTTTCATATTGAATGTTAGAAATTCTCTCAAGTAATTCCAAGTAAAAAAAAAAAAGTGAAGGAAGCAAAGGGAAGTAAGAAAGAGAAAGTTGAATCTAAAATATGTGAATAGGTGAGTTTTAATTCATGTTTTTAATTTAAGTTCTTGAATTGTTTGAGGGTTTATGATTTTTAAATCTTCTATTATTAATTATAATAATTTAAGGTTGTTATTTGTGGTCTTTTAGTTCACAAAAAAAGGATTTTTAGTTGCAAAATCACAATAAAAATCACTAGGAACAGAAACTGTATACTTCCTAATTTTTTATATTTATGCTTTATATATGTATAATAACTTGATTAAAACCTGTGTATTTCACCATATATGTGTTTATATATGAGTCTAGGTGTTGTATGTAAGTTTAGAAAGGTTATAAATTGTAATATAGTGTGATAATTAAAGAGGTGCTCAAAACTGTTTTCTTTGAAATTTAGATTCTGTCATATGTGAATGGTGCTGGTTTTACATCAATAAATCCAGTAGTTTTGATAGTACTTTAACCTAGTTGTCTCCTTATATATGTTATCTAAGTATGGTGAAAATTTTGGAGTGGTTGAATATACTTAAGGGTGCCAAAACCATTAATGTCATGAAGTGTGCAAAACTGTCACGGTAGGAAAATAATCTATTTTAGTATGTCGTGAAGAAAGCTGAACTTGGGAAGCTATATCCATAATATTTAGCAATTCTATGATATGGTTACATTTATATACATGTTATCTAAGTATGATAAAAATTTGGAAGTGATTGGATATGCTTAGGGATGTCAAAATTATCATGCAACTAAATTGGACAGCAAGAAAATTTGAAAATGTGAATCTGCCCCATTTTATAACTTAGCATATTTCAACCTAGACATGTTGCTATTGAGTGGTAATAATTAGGTACATGATATTAGAATTATATTACTTCAATATATATGATGTTTACATGTATCTAGGATAAGAAATTAAGGCATTTGAGGGACTAAATTGGATTTTAGTTTGTGAAAGCATGATTGTTACCTAGATAGGTTGGTGTTTAAGGTCTTAGTTTGATATTTTATCCTTTCAACTTGCCAAATTGGGAATGACGCCTAATGTTGGGTAATATTAGAAGATATTTTCATCTAAGATTGGAGAAGAACAATAAATAAATTTAGACTAAGCCACCAACCAAGTGAAAGGTAAGTAAAGATCTATTCGCAACTACAATGCATGAACATAGTATGTCTTGAAGCATTTATATCTAATGTGTTGATAATATTAAATTTGACTGAGAGTCTTATGATTTTGAAATATATTGAGAGCAATATGACTTGCATTTCATATTGAACATACCATTCATAAGCATTTATATGTGCATGCACGACATATGAGTATAGTGGAGGTTTTTGCATGCACGATATGATTTGAGACATGATTTTCAAAAAAAAAATATTTTGGTTGGCCACTACTAGTGTACCGAGGCATGCTTATATGATATTTTGGGGTGCCATGAGTGTTACTTTTTGGAGGATCACAGGGGTGTACTCAATTTAACACATTTATAACATCATATCTTAGAGTTGAGTTACATGAGATTTTATATCATACCCTTATCATGCATGATTTTTACTTATTGAGCGTTAGCTCATGTAGTTCATACATTGTAGGTGAACATAGTAAAACTTGAGATCTCTAGTTTACTGGCTAGCAGTGAAGCTCATACAGGCTTTCAAAGATCAATGTATTTGGATGACGACCTGTTGGATTATTTTGTGGGTTGTGTTTTTTATTTTACAGTTATTGTATTATATTAGTGACTTTATCCTGTATATCACTTTCAAAACTCTTTTGTAATAGAAAGTTTAGGTTTGTGATGGTTTTGATAGACTTGATTAATATTTAATAACTATATATGTATATACAGTGTGACAGGATATGAAAATACTTTACTTTTATCAATATTTTATTAAACTGAGTAGGAAAAAAAAGTTATACACATGCATACATGCACAAATTATGTTGCACAGGATGTTTATATATATATATATATATATTTATACATATTTTTGGGAGGGTGTGACAGTGCACCCGCATGTACGCGTGCTTACTGTATTACATCATATAGGGTTTTATGGTATGTACAGATGTTGACGTTTCATCGCTAATTCTTACTTGATCGCCACTTTGGTGGAGAGATAGTGGCGAGAGACACATATTTTCTATTTTTGAGTAGGAGAGACATCCATTACATTACAGGATATTGCAATTATTTGGGGTCTTCCTATTAACGATCGTCCAATCACAAGTGTAGATCACCAAATATCTATACCACAGTGGGTGCAATACTATGAGGTTACTCTAGGTTTTGTCCTATGCCGAGCATTTTAGGGGGGCGTGTCTATATACAACTACTCTTGCATAGCATATAAGACAGTGATAAGGAGCATGTACTACAGTATACCCGTGCATGTGCATTCATGCTGCTTGGTGGTGTTATGTGTCCTGATTCCTCAGAAAATTCAATCATGTTGCTTTATCTGCCAAAATTTGAGAATGTTGATGAAGTTAGTGAGTATAGTTGGGGTAGTGCTGTATTAGCTTTCTTGTATCTTGAGTTGTGTACGACATTCTCCAAGATAAAATCCAATATTGGTGGTGCATTGTAATTATTATAGGTAAAATTAATATATATTTATCTTATACTTTAATACATATTTATCATATTTTGTATTGATGTAAATTTCAGTTCTTTCAAATTTGAATGTGGTCAAGGAGAACGCCCATTAGGCCTATGGTTCTAGAACCACCTATAGATTTGGAGCCCTTACATATTAATTTAGAGCATGTACTTCATATTCTTCCATATGGTGCACGATAAAAAATTAAGTATTACTTTTTTAGAAGTATATGTATTTTTTTCTTATGTTAATGTAAATAAATAATTGCAGGTCAAATAAGGTGATGACTTGTAGTCATACTACTCAATATTTCGTATGCATCTTTTGAGAGATGCTTGATGTCATGATGCCACATCAGGACAACAAGTTTATAATGAAGTTTTATTTGACATCACCTATAATTTATTATTAATATGGATTTTTTTTGCAGTTCATTTGGCAATCGTATGACATAACTTTCCAATACATTACTGAGTTGCCACCATATTGTAGTCCACAGCTTTAGACGTCCACATGCCTATTGATATTCTATGCACGAGTTGAGATGCACCATCCTGAGAGGGTTCTTCGATAATTTAGAATGATACAAAACATCCTTGCATTTCCATAGAATCATGACATAGATTTACATAGATTTAACTGCGGGGGTATGCAGGATTTGATTCAGAGGCTTATCACACATAGTACATCAATGCTTAGGCTAGAGATTTTAGACTATTGTGCGCAAACCACTCATCAGAGATACAATCACTATAGATAATGGATATGATGAATGGTATGATAGAGTTACGCACTGTTTTATATCGTCTGCCAATAAGGTTTAGACAATGGGCTACTACGTTAGGGATGAATCTTTGATGCAATTTTTTATATGTAAATTGATAATTTGGTATATTTATATTTTTGGAATTCTTTTATACCATATATATTTATATGTGTTTTTTGATATATATTTCAAACTGACCAGTTGACCTCTTTTACTATAAGTGCTCAGATGAAGCCTGCGGAGGATTTAAGTACGGCTAATTTATTATTGGAGAGATATATTTCTGTTGGTAAGTAGGCCACGACCCTTCTCGTCAGTCGAGATTTGCCTCAATAAATGCCCTCAGAACAACCACAACCACCAGATGATACACAAACTATGATAAATAGGAGGAGGCGGAGTTGTACTAAGAAGTCCAGTTTCTTAGTAGAGGGTAGTACCACTGGTCGGGTTCAGATACCTCCTTTCACCGGTCATGCTTCGACATCATATCGCTGCCTTCCAACAACAGATATAGCCGGGCCTTTTACGTTGTCTGTCTCTCATGATGATGTTTATAGGCTAATCCCGATATCAAAGGATTATTTTTCTTTCGCTTCTTACGATCCGACAGCATAATACATACTCATAGGTATAATTTGATCTTAGCTTATGATTGATGCCTGGAAATGTATCATCACATCCGTAGTTTAATATCTCTCATGTTCCATTCCCTCCAATAACATTAATGTTCGAGATTATGTCCATGATATCTCTTCATCGAGTCATTGTAGTACATATATAGATGATGATTCACAAATTGATGAGATGTCACAAAATTTCGATACTGCTGTACAGAGTAGGGGAGAGAGAGCTAGAGGGTACAAGAATAGGCTACCACGTGGTTGTGGTACTAACGGATATTACTGATTACTGTATGTAATATGTTTAATTTGATTACACTATTTATTTGTATAATAAATTTTTTTAATCGTTGTTTAAATTTTGTTTAAAAATTTAACTTTTATATTTTACTTGTGTAATATTATAATTATACAAAATACTAAATACACATAAATATAATATATAAATAAATATTACATGTATACACATATTTTTGAATATATATTTATACTTATTAATAATTAATATTGGAATATATATATAAATATAAATACTATACACAATAAGTTATATATATATATATATATTAAGAAAAAATAAGAAAATAAAAATGCTATCAACAATTGGCGCATTTTAATTAATATTATATATGTGTGTGTGTGTGTGAAAGAGCATTACTTTAAGCATTAAATAAAAAAAAAGTTAAAAAAAAGTGTTATGTGCAAGAACACTTCCAACTTGAAGCATTATTGCACATAATGCTTTCAGCTTAAATATACTTGAAGAAAGTGTTAACTGTGCAAATACTTTCAATTGAAAGTGTTATCTTCCATAACACTCAACATTGGATTATTTAAAAAAATAAATTGAAAGCGTTGCTCCTAATAACTCCTCAATTTTTGAAAAAAATATTATTTATTCCGACTGAAAGAGTTAGGCAGGCAAACACTTATAATCGAAAGCGTTAGGCCTCCTAGTGCTTTCACTATATATTAAAAAATTAAAAATTAAAAATTAATAAAAGCGTCACGGTGAATGATGTTTTGTCATAAAATCCTAAACCCTTTATATCCTACGGTATTTTGAGAAAAGTTTTATTAAATTATAATATTTTACCCGTTACCCAAGTCTCTTGTCACTAAACTTGAAGAACCTAAAACTTTTGGGAACATGAGAAAAATTAAGTTCTCATACAGGATCTCCTAAGAGACACTCTCAAAGGAACAAATGGTACTTGGATAGCAGATGCTCTAAGCATATAACAAAAGATATCTCAATGTTTGTGTACCTTGAAAATTGTAATGTAGGTAATGTATTCGTTACTGAAAAGGCCAAAGGAAAGATTATTGGTAGAGGAACTATTGGTAAGAACGCTGGTACTACCAGTGGAAATGCATGGTTAGTTGAAGGAATGAAACATAATTTACTTAGCATTAGTCAGTTATGTGACAGTGGATATCAGGTACAATTTCATCCTTCACATTGCGCTATTACTAAGGAAAATGAAACTATTTTTACCAGTCAAGAAAGAAACGTTTCCTACATTAGTCTTGATGATTTATCTACCAAAATGTCGAGTGTCTAGTAGCAACAGATGAGACAAGCTGGACCTGGCGTAGAAGGCTAGGACATGTTAATATGGAATTACCCTCATATTTTCAATGAGGATCTTGACAAAGGAACTCCTAGAATCAACTGCACTGAAGACAGAATCTATGCCGCATGTCAAAAGGGAAAATAGATAAGATCCTCTCCTTCAAGCCAAAGAATGAAGTTTCAACCACTTCGGCTAATGAAAACTTCTTTGGGAGGTAAAAAGTATGTTTTTGTGATTGTTGATGATTATACTTATATTTACTTGTGGTACTGTTTCTGGCTCATAAAATATTGCATCACAGTCATTCATTGCACTCGCTAAGCATTTACACAACTATAAAAGGTGTTGAAGAGAGATATTTTCTTTATTAAAAGAGGAAGGCTATTTAGGCTAAGAGAGAGAGAACTTTTGGTTCTCAAATTTTTCGCTTGCTCAAAATGTGGGGTGGGTGGGGAATCACTCCATGAACACTTTTGATGCAATAATTAATTAACTTACTTCTTACATTTATTCCATCTTCCACCTATTTCATTAATGACACCTCCTACTAATTTTAAGAGTATTCTACAACTACATCTCTCAAGAATTCTTTAGAGACCAAATATTGGACCACAAATCAAGTAGACCCAAATGACTAATACCATGACTCAAAATGATATTGAACCGATGGACCACAAACCAAGTTTAACTTGCAACAAAAGAATACCTCATTAGAAAACTCAGAAGTGATCACGGTACTAAGTTTGATGAAAATGACTTTGGGTTCTTCTAAAGTGAAGATTGATACATTCACAACTTTTCAGGTCCTCAAACTCCTCAACAAAACGGAGCCATAGAAAGAAAAATAGGATTTTGCAAGAAATGTCTAGAACCATGATCAATAAATAAGATTAAAGAACACTCTTATGAACTCTGGTGTGAAAAATCCCAAACATTTCTTATTTCTATGGTTTTGGCTGCAAATGTTTTATATTTGAATGATAAGGCTATCTTGCCTTGTTTGATTCTAAATCTAATGAGGGAATCTTCGTTAGTTATTTAATGCATAGCAAATCCCATCGTGTTTTCAATAAACAAAAGAGGACCTTTCATGAATCTATACATGTTACTTTTCACGAGTCTAACCTTACATCTGTCAAGGAAATCTTGAGCCTAAAATCTACAAGTTATAATAAATTTTCAGAAGAACTGCAAAAAGAGATTGACTCGAAAAACTCTAACAATCATGAGCACGAACAATCGGAGGAACCCAAGGATAATTCCATGAATGATTCCTGCAACGAAACCGATGATATCATTGAACAAAGAAACAGAAAATTCTAATATGCTTCTAGTTATCTGAAATATAAGATTATTGTTGATCCACAAATTGGATTAACTACAAGACCAAAATTAAGGAAAGAAAATACTAGTGACTAGATTTGTGCATTCTTGTCACTTATGGAACCCAAAGACATACATGAAGCCCTTAATGACCAGTTTTGGGTGAAAGCTACAGAAGAAGAACTAGCTCAATTTTGAAAGGACTAAAGTCTAGAAGTTGGTGGAACAACCTGCAAATCATCCAGTTACAAGCACCAAGTAGGTGTTTTACAAGAAGTTGGATGAAAATGGTAAGATTACTCGTAATAAGGCCAAGGGCTACATTCAAGAAGAAGGTATACACTACGAAGAAACTTATGCTCCTTTTGCCAGATTGGAATCAACCTGGATGCTTCTTGCTTGTGCATCTCCTAAAAATTTTACTTTATTTCAAATGGAAGTCAAAACGTGTGTTTTTAAATGATTCTATAAATCAAGAAGTTTTTGTTGAACAACCTCTTCATTGTCTTAACTGCAACTTTTCTAATCATGTCTTTAAATTATCAAAAGCTGATTGAAACAAACTTCTAAGACATGGTATGAGCGCCAAGAAAATTTCTTGCTAACAATGGCTTTACCATCGGAACTATTGATACTACACTATTTATCAAAAATCATAATCACCACTTACTTTTTCCACAAATATATGTCGATGACATTATTTTTGGAGCCATTATGCATCTATTATGCATTGAGTTTGCCAAGTCTATGTAACAGGAAGTTGAGATGAGCTTAATGAGTTAAACTTGTTTCTTGGAATTCAAGTGAAACAAACCAAGAAAGGAACTTTCATCTCTCAATTAAAATACAGCAATGAACACAGTGCACTAGCAACCCCTATGAGTCAATCCACAAAATTAAACAAAGAAAAGAAAGGTTAAAGTGTTGACGAAAAGAATTACAGAGGTATGACCACCAACCTGCTATATTTAACCGCCAGCCACCCAGATATCATGTTCTCTACTAGTCTTTGTGCACTTATCTGACACAATAGAACCACAGTTTACTGCAACAAAAAGAATTATTAAATATCTTAAAGCTTTACTGCAACAAAAAGAATTATTAAATATCTTAAAGGGACTATTAGTTATGGTCTATGGTATCCTTTGGCAAATAATTGCAATCTCATTGGTTTTTCTGATGCTGACTGTCTTGGTTGCATAATAGATTGTACAAGTAACAATAATACATGTTAACTATTGGAACACTAGAACAATTGCATAATAGATTGTACAAGTAACAATAATACATGTTAACTATTGGAACATGTAATCTATTATGCAATTAACATAGTCAGCATCAGAAAAATCAATAAGATTGAAATTATTTGCGAAGGCTAGGTAAAATTTATATTATATTTTTATACATTTAAATTATGTATATATATTTATTAAAATTAAAAAAATTATCCCCCCTAAAATGACTAATTTGTCCTTTCATATTATTAGAAATTTCTCTTATACACTAGGCCTTTTTTTATTTCTCATTTATCTTTCTCCCCTCTTTTTCATTCTTCCCGTTTACCTTTTTTCTATTTCAAATTCTCCTTTTTTTTTTTCCTCTTTCAACATTTCACATCTACAAGTACTAAGGTAACTTCTTTTCTCCTTTTTCTATTAATTTAATGTTCATTGCTCTTTTGTTAAATATTATTTAAGTATTTGGTTGATGTTATTTGGATTGAGTTTTTTTTTTCTATTAATTTTATGTTTATTGTTCTTTTGTTAAATATTATTTGAGTGTTTGGTTGATGTTATTTGGATTGAGTAGAGACTCCTAAATAAGTTTTTTTTTTCTTTGTGTGCAATTTACTTTTGTATTTCTTTAAAAAAGAACATTCTTTTGTGAAATAATTTAGTATAGTAATTTTCCTTTGTTATTTATCATAATTTAAAATTGATAATTTTTCATATAGGTTCATACTATGAGTAACAAGAAAATTGATTCTTACTTCAAGAAATGGAATTCTCATGATAGTGCTAGTTCTCCTAATCTTGAGACTTCAATCAATTTGGATAATGTTACTTCTAAATATCAATATTCTATCCCAGAGTTTTCTCTAACAAACAAAAGATTGATCAAAGTGCTAATTGTCCTTATACTGAATGAGATCCTAGATTACGTAAGTCTATATAGGATTATCTAATGGATAAAAGATGTAATGTCCAATTCTTAATTCTCTCCTACATAGCCAATAATAAGTATCTTGCATGAATATGCATCTAATCAATGTGCATTATCGAATTATGGCATACAAATAGCATGATCGCACGAATATGAATAATGGTTATTATATGCTTCAATTATGCTTTAAACATACATTAGTACATGAAATATGAGATCAAACTTTTATTTCTTGATTTAACATATTCCTTAAGTGTTTTTTTGCAGTGAAAAGTTCAGTATTTCGGTTAAGGAAGATTGATATGTTGAATGACCATGAAATAAATTATTTGTATTTCTCCATACTAGTTATATGCTAAAATGATTAGTTGCCTAAATATTTACTTGAAATATGTTACATTTGACTAAGAACTAAAAATATGCAAAATGGTACAATTTGATTGGTTGGTTGATTAAGTTGCATAAAACCATTTTAAACAACATTGCACTTGATTATAGCACCAAAGCATCAATTTTTGTCATCTCCTTAGCCCATGAACTTGGCTTTTGGCATGAGAAGAAACCAAGTATGATGCAACCAATCATTACCCTCTACTTACCTCTCTTTGAAAGGTCAAAAAAAATATTTTCATTCATATTTCTTGTGGAAGCACCTCAAAAACGACCAGCCCTTATTCTCCTAAGTTTCTCCCAAATTTCTACACTTTCATACTCACAAAAATTGAATTCAATCTATAGGAATCCATAGAATACAAACTAGAACAAGTTTCCACCTTTTTAAGCTTGAAAACCGTTGATTTTGTAATACTTATGAAATTGTTTAATTTACTTGTTTCTATTGATTTTGTAATGCTTATATTGTGTTTGGAAGTTTCTTTGAATGATTGAAAATAATAGCAATTAGTTTGCTTAATTGAAGGGTACAATTAATTTAAGTTAGAATCGAATTTACGTCATGTTAATTTGGATTGTGTGCATATTTTAGGGGCTGCCCTAATAATTATATTTGAATTATTAGTTATTTAATGATTGCCCTAATGTTTAATGTCTTGAATTAGTAGTAAAATATGGAGTATGCATTATTTTTAAGGTTATGTAATTGATATGGAATTCTTTACAAAAAATTAAAAAGTGTATGTAAACTTTAACTAGAATAGATTAAATGATTTATAAAAAGGATATTAAATGGTATATGATTTGATTATGTTAGACCTTTAACACATCCTATCTTTCAAAGAGATTGGTCTTTTCACTTGCCACAAAGTGTACTTGAGGTAAGTTGGACCTTTCATTTGCTGCATCACAAAAATTATATAATGTTGTTCATGTTTTAATGTGATTATCATTATTTGTCAATGATGTAATGTTTGATGCCTTTATGGTTTATGAAGCATGATACTATTAAAGATATAATGAAGTTTTCTTGAAAATGAAGTATGGTACTTGATTGATGGTCAGGTAGATAAGGAACCAACGGACCCAACAAATGGTGGCAAATACTTAAGGTTGAAAAACCGATATAGGAAAGCCACAATGAATGAGATAGAATACGGCTAATACCTGAGGTTGAAAGACCAAATATGGAAACCCCGTATTATTTTTCTTATTGGCTAATCATTATGAACAGGTTCCAAAAACCACGGTCTATTGCTATTAGTTAGGTACCACACTTCAAGGATCCTGAAGAATGATTTATGAATGAAAGTTATTAAATAGAATAATGCATTTAATGATTTATGAGATATGTATATATGTTATTTGTTATTGCATCAGTTTCATCTTACTGAACCTTTAGCTCATTAGATTCATATGATGCAAGTAGAAATGTATAGGTTTAGAGGTTGACTGAGTCTCTAGAACGGCTGGACAGAGATTTATTTATATACCATGCTTCGAACTATTTTATAGTTTATTTTGTAAACTCTATTTTATTTTTAAATAAGTCGCTCTGTTATGGTTTTGTAAATAGATGTACTCAGTTTTGATATATGTATATGGTGTATTTAAAAAATTCAAGTTCTTTCTCTTATAGCTAAAAATGAAAACTTTTATTAAAACCATAACTCTAATATTGATAAAAAAAAATTAACATTTCTTGACTTAACTATATCAGCTTGTTTAGACTCTGCAGTTAGGTTAAAAGGTGTTACAAAAGATATGTAATTTGACGTGCTTATCTAATTGTCGGCCATTATCAAGGCATCCAGAAAAGTCCCCTAAATATGTAGATAAGCATGGCAGGAGGTTTTTACCTTCTTGGTTCAAACTATTTTCTAATTGATTGGAATATTCTCCTTTATAAAATATTGCATATTATCTTCCATGCTATCTTTTCGTTAAGGTGGTCTACACATTACGGGGCAAATGTATTTACCACTGATGGATTTTAAACTTAGAAAAAAGTGAATAATGGTAAAAATTGTTCTTTTATGATCCATGAAGAAAATATTCTCAATTCTTCACACAAGATAAAACATTGCCATGATTTGATGAACCCATTGCAACATATTGAGAAGGTTATTGACAAGTAATCAACGAAGTTAGTTGGAAAGAATCGCTTGCGACTCAAAGTTTCAATTGATGTTGCAAAGTTATGTGCATTTCAAAGTATAGCCTTTAGAGCCCATAATGAGTGTTTAGACTCGCATAATCATTATAATTTTTAGAAACCATGAAACACACAACTTCTTCTAATGATGAGGTGAGATCTATTGTTTTGGAAAATGCTCCTCCAAATGCTTCTTATACTTCTCCTCAAATTCAAAAGGAGATCTTATCGCTTTATGCGAGTAGAATTCAAAGATTTATTAGAGAAGAAATTGGTGATGCAAAATACTGTCTTATTGTGGATGAATCTAGAGATGAGTCTAAAAGAGAGCAAATGGCTATTGTTTTAAGGTTTGTATATAAAGAAGGTTTTATTTGAGAGAGGTTGTTTGATGTAGTTCACGTAGAGGATACTAAAGCTTCTACTTTGAAAAAAGAAATCTCTTATGTTCTTTCTCGCAATAATCTTATCATACAAAATATTCGAGGACAAGAGTATGATGGTGCTAGTACTATGCAAGGAGAGTGGAATGATTTATAGGCTTTCTTTTTAAATGAGTGCCCATATGTATATTATGTTCATTGCTTTGCTCATCGTCTACAATTAACATTAGTAGCAACAGTTCAAAGTGTTATATCTATCGAGCATTTTTTTTCGCACTTGGCTGTTATTGTGAATTTAGTGGATTCGTCTTCTAAACAGCATAATCAACTGCACATTGCTAATGCTATCTGAATTGCAGAATTGACCTCCACCAACGAGCTTGAAACTAGAAAGAGAAAAAATCAAATTAGGACTGTACAATGTCCAGAGGATACACGATGGGGCTCTCACTTGATATCTCTTCTTAGCTTATTTGATGTATTTGATCCTATTCTTCTTGTTTTAAGTGAGATCATTAATGACAAGAGTAGTTTATCTACCAAAACATCAGCTAATGGAGCTTATGACATAATGACATCATTTGAATTTATGTTTATCTTGTATTTTATGGTTGAATTACTGAAAATGACAGATGATTTTTGTAGAATTTTACAATACAAGTCTCATGACATTTTGAATACAATGGATGCAGTTGCTAACACAAATAAACTTGTTCATAAATTCAGAGAGAATGGATAGGATTAATTATAAGATAAAGTAAAGAGTTTTTGTGAGAAACATAAGATTGATGTCCCAGACATAAATGCTCCTCGTCGATCAAGTAGAGGTCGACTTCATAAGGGTAATTCTATTACCTTGGAGTATCATTATTGAATTGATATATTTACTGGGATAATAGATTCTATGTTACAGGAGATGAGTTATCGATTTGATGAAAATGCAGTAGAATTGTTCAGATTCAACTCAACTTTGGATCCAAGGGATGGATATAAATCATTCAACATTAATGATATTTGCAAACTTGTTGAGAAGTTTTATCCTAGTGATTTCACTAGTCAAGAGTAATTACATATAAAGTATCAGTTAGAGTTTTTTGAACTTAATATTCGATGTAATATTTATTTTTAAAATATGTTAACACTTTCAGAGTTGTGTCAAGTATTGTCGAAGACAGGAAAGACAATGAATTACTATCTTGTGGATATATTGATTAAACTTATTCTAACTCTTTCGATTTCCACCGCAACAACAGAGCGCGTATTTTCATCTATGAAGTTTGTCAAGACAAGATTGAGGAATAAGATGGAAGATGACTTTTTGGCTAGTTCATTTGTAATGTACATTGAGAAAGAAATTGCTCAAACTTTTAGCATTGACTCAATCATTAATGAGTTTGATGCTATGAAGCAACATCGAGCACAATTTAGAATGCATTGATTAAATAAATAGGCTAGTAGATATATTTTATTTTGCATTAATTTGTACACTCTTGAATGATATATGTATATTTTTGGAGATTTGGTAGATTTTATAAGTTATGCTTCTATCAATTTTTTATAAATTTGAATATCCTAGATTGATTTTTGTATTGTGATACGAGTGAAGTATTATTTTCTTACACTTTCATTTTACAAATTATAAAGTACTATATTTGTACTTTTTTCATTTTTTCTTTAATAATTAGATATTAAGAAAATTTCAATCTCGCCCCCGAGATTGAAAATCCTGGCTCCGCCCCTGATTTGTATAGTACATGTAGATATGAAGAAATAAAAAATATTTTTATTTTCCATACACATTCTGAACCGTCGAGTAATATTTCATATTTTGAAGTAAAACGGTTTACACACGTATTATACTTATATGTATAATACTTGGTGAATAATACTCTATTTAAAAAAATATAATATTTAAAGATAATTTAAAAATTATTTATAAGTATTAATGGAATATCATATGTATAAAAATAAATAAAAATTATGATAATTTATGAATATAGTATTTATTATTAAATATTTGTCTTTAAATTATGTCATAATTATAAATTAAATATAAATTAATAATATAAAGTTACTTATAAAATAATTTTTTTTAGTTGTTACGGTGGATTTGAAATCCACCTTGAAGTCATTTGAAATTATTTTCCTAAATCATTTCTTCAATTTCAAATCTTTTTATCCAAATGCAACTTAAAAGACTACATTTCCAATCACTTCCCTCTAGGGTCATCTCAGTTGTCCTAAGCCTAAAACCATCTCCAACTGGCTCTCTCATGTCTCAATTATTCTCACAACTATTAGGTCACTTGATATCACTGCACAATCCAACACCCCGTGTGAGGCTCTTATCCAACAACAAGCACCGACTGACCGAACACCTTTGTCCAAATAACCCGAACACCACCAGATCTTACCCAACTTCAACCCCAACCCAACCAGCTAGTTAGACACCTCCAACAGATCAGGTAGATAACCCAACCAACCTAATACACCTAAATAACCCCAATCAAATCAACCAAACCAAAAACACCCATATCATGACCACCTGAGCCAAAAACAACATTCATAAACCTATTTGAAAACTCAACCTAACTGCCACCTTAACCCCCTCTACTGACTTTAAACCATCCATATCCACTCAAGCCCTCAAAGATCCAAAATAACATGGGGTTATATCTGAAAAGTATGACGCACATGTTTGGAATAGCACATGGACGCTTGTTCCCACCTCGTCTAGCACAAACCTTGTGTGGTGTAAGTGAATTTTTTATACTAAGAAACTTTATAATGGTTCTGTTGATAGATACAAAGTACGCTTAGTGGTGAAAAGATTTTACCAATGCTTGGGAGTAGACTACCATAACACCTTTATCCCGACGATCAAGCACACCACCAAGCGGCTCGTTGAGCGCTTTACCATCAGTCGTGGTGGTCCTTATGTCAATTAGATATCAACAACACCTTTCTCCAATGACATCTTACTAAGGACGTATATATGGCACAACTACCAGGATTTATTGATCACGACAACCTAATCACATGTGTAAACTTAGAAAGGTCATTTATGGTCTCAAAGAAGCATACATCCTTGGTATCATGAGTTGTGCTGGTTCCTTGTTGTCTTCGGCTTCACCAACTCCCATGCTGATGCATCTTTCTTTGTGTGGTAATCTTATTTATCTTTTTGTCTATGTTGATGACATCATTATTACAGGTGACAATGACACTTTACTCCAAAGGTTGATCTCTCTGCTCACCCAACAGTTCTCACTTAAGGATCTTGTCCTCATTCTTTCTTTCTTGGTATGGAGGTCATTCTCACTTTCTCTAGGTTGTTGTTATCACAGAAATGGTATATCAAAGATTTACGTGCTTGGACCAATATAACAAGTGCAAAACTAATAGCAACACCACTTGCTACCGAGTGGTACTACCTTGAAAGACCCTACTGAGTTTTGCACTGTAGTTGGCAGTCTTCAATACCTATGTCTCACACGACTATAGATCATCTTTATGGTGAATAATGCTAAACCTTAGAATGTAGCAAGGAGATTCTATGTTGGTCTTGTTCTCTTTCGTGATGTCTCTCTATCTCTTCATGCATTTTCAGAGCCAATTGGGCAGACAACAAGGATGATTGCACCTCCACAAGTGCTTATATTGTGTATCTTGGACGCAACCCCATCTCGTGGTTCTCCAAGAAACAACGTACAATTGTGTGGTCTTTTACTGAGGGTGAGAACAGGTCTGTCATTGCCACTGATGTTGAGATTTGATAGGTACACTCACTTCTTACTGAGCTTGATGTCCATGTTCCTGCCTCTCTAATCATCTATTGTGACAATACTAGAGCAACTCATCTTTGTTCTAATCCAATATTTTGCTCACGCATGAAGCATGTTGCAATAGACTACCATTACATTAGGGATCAAGTTCAGAGTGGTGCTCTTTATGTCTCCCATGTTTCCTCTGATGATCAACTTGCGGATGCTCTTATATAATCCTCAACGAAGCTCCATCTTGAGGGGGAATTTTAGAGGAAATATTGTATATATTTTGATAGTTTCTTATTTCTTTGATTTTGTACTTATTTGATTGATTGTATAGCTTGATTGTAGGAATCAATCTAGATTTAGAATCTTTTGATTGATTTAAATTAGGATGAAAAACCTACCTAATTTGAATTATGTACAATTGTATATATATCAACTTCATCAATGGAGAAAATCAATCCATTAGTATTCCAATTTCTATATAACCCAGGATTAGTCGCAGCAAGTGGTGTGAAAGTGTTTAGAGGAGATGAATAGACCTTTTAAAAATTTAAACTCTTTCAAAAAATTACTAATGTTGAATTTCTGCTTAACTTACAAAGTTTAGTCCCCTGATTTTCAATTTCTAGTAAAATAACTCTGGTAATTACTTGGCTACTTTAGTCTACTGAAGACTCAGCTAGTTGTTTAGAGCAAAAACTTGAAAACAACTGAGTCAACTCCTTTTCAGACAGCAAGGATTCAGGCAGTTACAGCGGTTTTCAGATTTTCGTTTAATGTCACACATGTAACTTGGATGTCTTACATGTCTTCTTCATTTTTTTTACTTTCTTTTTAAAATCTTTCTTATTTTTTTCCGTTGCACCTATTTCCCTCATTTTTAACTAGTGCAAACTGTTATTTCACTATTCTGTGCAGTCAGTCTGAAGTCTTTTGCAATCTTTTTGTCCTTTTTGTACTGAACTATCTCGTATCTATAATGTATCTATTAATCTAGATTGTAGCTTTTAATTAGTACAAGGTGATAGGTGGAAGTTGGTTCTTTGAAGATAGATCATGCGGTTTTCCTTTCTCACCACCAGCCAATCTAACAACCTTTAATAATTTTGATTAAATAAAGAGAAACTCAAGATAATCATAACGATTTGCTACCATCTGCAAAGCATCAACCAAGTCATTAATTTTCATTAGATATCTCAAGTCATATATTTAAACATCCAACATAAATTTGAAATGGAGCAATTATGAGCACTTAAGCTGATTTTCATGTTAATCGTCTTTTTCGAACTTGGGATACAGTCCAAAGCTGGAATTGCTTTGGTTTTTTTTTTTTTTCATTTAAAAAATGTTGCTTTTGCTCGATATCATCTTAGCCACCCCACAAACCATTGCAGAGTGACGAAAAAGTGCGAAATTAGCACGAGAAAAAGAGGGAAGGTTCTTAAGGGGAGCAAGCAAATCTGGTGAAAATGAATTTTGCATGGAAATTTATGCGGAAAAGAGTTTAACGGTGCAATGTGTCAATGGATTGTTCTTTTGAAGAGGCATAATCCCATTTTTTGAATTTAAGGGTGCATTATGCCAAATAAATTTATTTTAAGCGTTCAAAATGAAAATTACCCATTACAAAGTGACATGGCATATACTAGAAAAAAAATTTTAAACACAACCCCACCAGTATTTGAAAACTCATTTTAAATGAATTTGTAGATATAAAAGTCCACTTATAGAAATATTATATGTTTGGTAGTTATTTTTTAATAAATTTTTAGAATAACTAACTTTTCTATGAGTCCATTTTGAAAAAGTACAAATTTGTAACTTTTGATATTTTTTTTCTTACGTTTCTCATTAAAATGCATTTTTATCAAACACTTATAATATTTATAAGTATTTTTAAAAAGATCCATATTAAAAAATCTTTTTTATAGATAGACATTTATTCCAAAAGTATTTTCAAACATGTACTCTACATTTAGAAAGACATAAAGGGTAAAACTTGAGGAGCTCAATAGTACCACCAAAAGAGCAGGTAGGATCTTTTTATTTAAATTGCCTATTGTTTTATGAAATATAAGGTATAACATAAAAATAGAATATTTGATCTGAAGTGGCTAAAGAGTGATTAAAACAATGTTAACTGAGCTCAACTTAGTACCATTATTTATGAAAGAATATATAAGGAGCCTGAAAACCAAAAGATATAGAGTAACTTTTTCGAAGGAAAAGAAGAAGGAAAAACAAAATATTTAAGGGATACCTATACAGGCATCCCATTATTTTTCTTTTTTCTTTCTTTTTTTATAATATAACAGTATTTAGCTATTATTATTCTACAATTATTATGATAGTAAATAATAAAATTAGTAAAATAATTAATTGTTTTTAACTACTCAGACAGTCAATTAATTAATACCTATTAATTTTTTACTAATAATCAAATAACTAATTCTTTTACTTAATCAAATACTAATTTAACTAATCAAATAATTGTTTTTTAAAAAATTGACTAAATTTTATAAACACACTAAGAAAAATAGCACATTAATTATTCTATAGTACAGTTGAACAATTTTTTTGATAGATGAGTAAGTTTTAATCAATCAAAAATTATGTAATTAATTAATGACTAAAAAACTTATTAATTATGATAAATATATAACTACTAATTAATCAAAAACTTATAACAACAAAATAGTTTTTATTTGTTAACTAATCAAATTATGTTAATTAAAATTTTAATTAATAAATAAATTATTTGTTAATTTATTAATCAATTACCAATTAGGAACTAAAATAACTTAACTTTTTTAAATATATAATTAATCAAATAAAAATAAACAATTAAATAAATTATTTTATTTTATTTTATTTTCTCATCTTTTTCTCTTTCTTTCGTTTTTTTTTTTTTTTTTGGCCTTTTCTTCCTTCCTTCTTCTCCTTCATCATGCCCCACCCCAGCCTTCTCCCCCAACCCTCGCTCTTAGGGGTGTTTATTCAGTACAATACAATCAAATTGAATCGAAAAATCAGAACACTAAAATATCATATCAAATAATAGATCGAAACAATCGGTTAAGTTCGGTTATTACCAAACTCTTTTTTAGTATTTTGGTTCGATAATTTAGTAAATTGATTTTTTTTAATCATAAAATATTATAATCATAATTGTATTTTTAAATTTTTAATTTTTTAATTTTTTAATTTTTTATGTAAACAATATATAATATATAAAAATATTTTAACAAAAAAAAATATAAAAATATATAAAAATAATAATTTGATATTCGATATGACTCGGTAAACCAAAACTAAAAATCAAAATAAACTGAATATCGATTTTTATAAAAAAATAAAAATTGAGTATTCAACTGAATATTTTTTAATTTAATTTCAAACGTACTAATTTTTTTATTTCTATTCGATCTGATAATTTATCAAATTATGAAGAACCCTATTCATCCTAGCACCCACCCCATCATCCCCTAAAGCACTCCCAAACACCCACCCCTCTTTCCTCAAAACTTGCCACCCGCTCTCCCCAAGCCCAATTCTTGCTGCCCCAACATCCAACCCCACCCGACCTCATCCTAACCCACTACCCTCAAGCCCCCAATCCAGTCGCGCCAAACCACAACCTCTAAATCCACTATTAATATTTGTATTTATATGTATTGTACATGATAGGGATGACAATAAGCTTGGATTAAATCTAGATACGTCTCTCTTGTGGTGAATTTTAAAATCACATTAAGAGTTTTAGAATTGATCTTAAGTTTTAGTGTTCAGACCTCAACCCGATCGAACTGGACCTTAGAATTGATCTTAAGTTTTAGTGTTTAGACCTCAACCCGATCGAACTGGACCTCTTAAAATACTGCATATATTTTTTATTTATTGTATATGTATTTATATTATATATTTATATATATGAAAAAACATATGTATATTATATATACAATTACATATAACATATAAATATAATACTCTAATAAATTAAAATAATAATATAAATTAATAAATAGTATATGCTTTTAATATATATAAAAGTAATAAAAAAGTTTGAAATTTTCAATTTTTCATTAACTAAAAAGGCACATATAAATGTGTAAATAATTAGTTCCTAGTTATACCATTATTTTCTTATATTTAAAAAATTATGATGATGTTATTTTTTAAAAATATAATATAATAAAATGAGTGTAGCGGGTTTACTGGATACAACAGATCCAACCCACTAGATCTTAGATTCAGGATAGGGTACGTCCATAAAAGATTTGATGGATGGGGTCTCATATTTTGGCAAACCACTCTCAATGTAACTCATTGTCATCCCAATAGGTTTGTATACATTTTTTTATCTCAAAATAAAATTGGAGTACTACATCCTTACATTGCAAAAGCAAAAAGAAAGGAAATTAAGTTTATCTATAGTTATAAAACCATGTAGTTCCTTTGGTATGCGATCAACCTCAATAAGTCTGGAAGACATGTCATCACATCCATAATTAGCTAACCAGTCCGCGGCTCGATTTCCCTCATGAAATATATGTGAGGCCTTGAAAGTGCAAGTTCTAAGAAGTTGTCAAAGAATTGTAAGTGAATGTTGAAATTGCCAATTATGTGAAGACGGACGCTGAATCATTTGCAGAATAACTTATGAATCCATTTCAATCCATATATGCTTATAACTAAGTGAAGCACAAAGCTGATGGCCTTTAATTACTGCTCTTAATTCCGCCATTGTGTTCGAAGCAACTCCAATAAATTCAGCAAATGCAAGGATCATATTCCCTTGATTATCACCATTATCCCGCCAATACCAGCCAAGCTAGGATTCCGTCTACTCGCACCATCTGCATTTAGTTTGATCCATCCCATGTCTGGTTTGGACCAAATAATCTGTTGTATCTTAATTTTAATTTGCACATGCCCGATGCGTATTCTCAACATATTTGTTGTTACACTATCCTTTTCATGTTGATGTATTTGGCTGATGCAAGATGTTGGATTATTCTAGCCATAATCCTATGATAATTGAATCGAAATCCATGATATTTAACATCATTCCGTTCCAACAAAGAAACCATAGAATAATCAAAGGAAGATATTGAACAAATATGTAGTTTGTCACTACAAGCTGTGGATGATCACCAATATTGAATCATCAATCTAATATTTGAAGTATAAGGCACTTGGAAATTAAAGGCTTTCCTAAAGAATGACCAAATATCTTGTGCTATGGGGCTATTGATGAACAAATGTTCCACAGTCTCCTCTTGTTCACAACACTGACAACGTGAGACCATAGCAAAACTTATCTGCCTCATTTTGTCATCTACAGGAATCTAATTGTGCAACAGTCGCCAAATGCATACAACCATCGTAGGAGTTATGTTGTCATTCCATATATCTGCCAATAATTTCTGCTTAGCTTTCCCTTTATGAATCGATTCCCAAGCGGACTTAACTAAAACATTACCATCATGTGATAATTTCCAGCTAGCTACATCATCTTCACATGAAGAGAATGGAACATTAGAAATTTTATTGACCAAGTCCAATGGGAAAATAGATTGCAATTTATGGCATTCCCATTGTGTATTGGTTAAGTATGTGTTAACCAAATCCATATGATGTGGGAGGTGTGGAAATAACTCACTTAAAGGTTGATCCTCCAACCACCTATCAAACTAAAATGTTGTACAACCAGAACCAAGAGATCAACAAATGTGTTGCTCTACTTGGTTCCTAATTCTAGCAATTCTCTTCCAGGTCCCAGAATGATGACTTGTTACTTTGGCCTTTAATGGGTGAGCCTATACTTTTGCTTCATAGAATAGGTCCAAAGAGATTTTTCTGTCCGGAGTTTCCACCATAATTTATACCCAAAAGTTGTTGCTACATCTATAATAGATCGAATGCCCAAACCTCCCTCATCCACAGGCTGACAAACCTTTGACCATTTAGTCCAATGAATCTCTTCAAACAAAATCTTCCTTTTTCTACCTTTGTATAAAGGGGCACCTAGATAGATAATGGGGAGTCTTTAGAGAACAAAACCAGTTAAATTCTTAATGAATTAAATCTGAGCAAAAGAAACTCTTTTACTAACAATAAACGAGCTCTTTGAGCAATTAATCAGCTGGCCTGAGGCTTCTTCATAACTCTCCAAGAAGTTCTTCAATATAGTCATCCCATCCTCATTTGCTTTAGTGAAAATTATGATATCATCAGCATAGGCTAGATGAGTTACTAAACAAGACTTTCTGACACCCGAAGCAAATCTCATATCAAGATTATGTGCAATAAGTGAGTGCAGCCCTCTAGACAAGACTTTCGAAGACAATAAATAATATAGGTGAGAGTGGATCACATTGACGTAAACTACGAGAGGATTTAAAGAAGCCTGCAGATTCCTCATTAACTGTTACAGAAAACCAAACAGTTTCAATGTTATTTCTAACCTACTCAATCAATTGAGTAGGAAAATCCTGCTTGCTCAAAACAGCATACAAGAGGCGCATTGAACATGATCATATGCCTTTGTCATATCAAGTGTGTGTTAGAGTTGGATGCTCAATGCCCAATTGGATTGTGTGTATTATACTTTTTTTCTTTTGTAAAGACAATTTTATTGGAAATCATATTAATAAAAAAGTATTTTCTTTATATTATGTCATGCATTTTTTATTTCTACACATCATATGAAGTCCTTAAATCAAATTTAGCTATGAAGCATAGTCGCGCATATGATGGCAATCATGGAACATGCCTCTGAGGATTTGGTCTTAAATAAGTTTCAGTCAAGAGCTATTTGAGATGGGACATCAAATAGCTCAATAAGACTTACACATATGATGCATGTTCGTGAGACGAGGATGTCACATTCTACTGACATTAGCATAGAGATGTAGTGCATGTATGTGGGTGCTTGTTAGGGAACAAGTATATCAAACATGGTCCGCAAGAAATTCTTAATTGGAGGTTTTACCTGTCGAAATAAAAATTTCTGTGTTGTAATAGTATAGGGCTAGACCTCATACTTGAGGCACGATAGTAGCCTTGTGTGCATTCTATAACACTTTGATATATCTTTTAATTGCTTGACAATCACAAAAAGATAAGTTGGGTATTGCACTGGTGTATATAAAGGTTTGTTAGTAACCAATATAGAATTCGACACTTATCTTTCTAAACAAGGGAATCTCCTGTATTTTCATAATTCATGATTCAAAGACCTAGACTAAGGCAGGATGAATCATGATTCATCAGGAATCATTGGAACTTAAAATGAGATCACAGTTATTGAATCATTTAGGGTTTCAACTTATAATGCACACCCTAGATTCAATCGGAAAATTAATTGTCGAAAGGACCGTATATGAATGATACCTGTAACTGAAATAAGTTTACTCGTTATTTCATCTAAAACTAGTTTGCTATGATTACTTGCTAGGTGTTTTCAGGGATAGTGAGGTTTTTCGAATTAAGGAGTTAATCCAAACGGATAAATTAATTGGAATAATTGTTATTCATAAGTTGTAAATTTTATAAACCCACTACTAGTTTAATAGTAAACCTAAGAGAGTCACACATTTTTATGGAAAGTAAGATTTCTAATTTTAGAATTTATCCAATGGTTCAAAATTAATTAATTAATATTGATTAATTGATTAATAGAGGGTTCTATTTAATTTAATGGTTAAATTAAATTATTCAATTAAGTAATTGGATTATTTAATTAGACCTAATTTGATTAGAAAGCCCAATTGGAGTAAATTAAATTAATCAATTTGATTGATTAAATTAGAATTAAATTAATTGGATTGATTTGTGGATTTTTCAGTCCAAACCCAAAAATTAATATGGATCACTTAAAAAACTCATTAAAATATGAAGATAATAAATTAAATAAATATAATTTATTTAATTAACATATTTATATATAAATAAATAAAGTGACGAATTTTGTGGGATAAAATCAACCACTATGATTTAATTTATATATAAATATAATTTTATTATATATTTGATATATATATATATATATCTTGATATTATTTGAAGAGTTCAAATTAATATCAAAAATGTATGTAGATAATTTTGATAATTAATGTAGTTTCAAATAAATCTACATACAATAGGAGAGAGGAAAAGAGAAGAGTTATTAGAAGATTTGGAATCCTTCCAAGATAAGACTTTGAAGTACTTCAAAATTGACAAACTCTCCAATAGTTGAAGAAGAATTAAATTTTTAGCCCTTAAATGTTTAGGGCCGAAAATTACATCAATAATTCAGAAAATTTAAGCAAAAATTATTTTGTTTAAAGTCTTCTATTTTTCTCTCCAAAAAAAAGAGAAAGAAAATAGAGAAAAAGAAAAATATTTTCTTGTTGTCTTGATTTTCTTGTTCTTTAAAGAAAATCAGTTTCTTGTTATTCTCTTCATATTATAGTTCAAAAATTAAAGAATTAATCTTTATTGTTCTTGAAAATTTACTCCGGTTCTAGATTAGTAAATAATTAAAAGGATATTAACAAATCCTTTTGATTAGTGTTACTCTTCCATATTATGGACCTAATAGAGGAGAGATATTTGGATCTCTGTGAGCTCTGAAAGTTCAGGATAAGTAATTAATCTCTTCATTCCCTACTACAATCGGAGTGCACAAAATGTATAATTCGAATGTAATATTTATTTATATATTCACTTGAATAAGCGTAATCGTTAAAATTGCTTTCGAATCGAGGGGTTATATTCATATTTGATAAAAAATTTAATTTTTCGCTGCGTATACCCCTACGATTATAGTGAACCCAACAATGGTATCAGAGTCACGATTTCGCTTATTTTGTAAATTTTGAATTTATGTATACAAGTTTTAAAATTATTTAAATTCATGTTAATTATGTAAAATTTGATTTTGCATATTTTCAGCAATTTTTAGTTGAAATAATTTTAATTGCTTATTTAAATTGTTTAAATATGAAAATCAAAAAAGAAACATGAAGAAACAGGCTATATGCGCATCGAGTGTGAGACACCCGATGGCTGCGCATTGTAGCATGCTATGCACACACGCAGTGTGCAAAAGTCGTATTGCTCATCGTGTCGTTATGGTTCTGTTTTTATTTTTTGATTTTCTAGAATATTAAAATTAAATATTAATTTTAATAATTTTTGAAAAAAAAAATCAAAGAAAAATTATTTTTCAATCATTTGAAAATTATCCCAAGTCAAAAATTGCGTTTAACAACTTGGTAAATGCACATATTTTAATAATTGCATATGATGTTAATTATGAGCATGTATGGGATGATCATGAGCCAATGGACCAATGTGATTGGTTTTACTTAATATTTTAAAATTTTAAAATGAGGTCTACGAGCCTCTTATTCTATCTATATTAGTTATTTTATTTTCTGAAAAAAAAGTAGAATAGGTGGTGAGATTTTTTTTTTCTTTAGAAGACAAAGAAGAATTAAGGAAAAGGTTCCAAAAAAAGCCCATGTTTGTATGGGATACAATTATGTAATAGAATAGGTTATATTCCATTTTATTATCCTCAGACTAACCTTAGGTCTATTTTTGGTTCAAATGGACCACATAGGACTGATTCATGATCATCCATTTATTTAAGTATATATTAAATGCATGTTTAGGATTTTATTTAATACTTTTATGCTTGCGCAATGATATTATAATGTCATGCATTAAATAACCAACCTAATTAAAATTATGATAAGGGTTTGGATAAAATTAAACCCTACTTAATTTACTAAAATTAAGAAAAAAAAATTAGAAAAATCGATTTCAAATAAAAATGGACAAGTTAGATAGGAGTTATTGTTCCATGCATACTATCAAAGGTAGAGACATGACTACTGCTACCTCACTTGATCATTGACCATGAGTCATGGGGTGGTCATATGTTGGAAAGTTGTGATCTCTACCAAACATTGAGATGCTCGTGGGATGGAATCATTATTATATTGGTCGTGAGTCATGGGACATCTTGATGCTCTATTTACACGAATGTTTGATGGGTATTATTTAACACTTAGTACCATACGGGCTCATAAAATTGGGGTATATGGGAAGAGGTAAGGCAAAACAAACTTGAGGGTTGTAGCGATACAATCGTTAAAGAGTTGACTACCGATAGAAATATTTCATGGGCTCATAAAATTAGAGTGTGAAATATTTCTATTAGACCTCAAACTCACTAGTAAATTTGATTTTTCAAAATTCCATTAGGGATGATAGAATTCAAAAAAATAGTGGGAGATATTTAGTATTAAAGACCTTATATTAAATGAATATATTTTTTCATAGTTTACTCATTTTCTTCTTCGTGCATATTTTGTAGATTATTCTACTAAAATAGCAAAGAATCCACTTGCAACAATCCTTCAACAAAATAAATGAACTGGACCTAACTTTGTCGATTAGCTAAGAAAACTGAAGATAGTTTTTCAGTCGGAGAAGAGGGCATATATCCTCGACACTGCGCCTTCTTCGGTTCCACTGAAGGATATTGCTTCAGAGGTTTATATAGATTACTTACGCCATATTGATGACAATTTGCAAGCTCGATGCTACATGCTGGCATCAATGTCAAATGAGCTACACAGGCAGAACGAGGATTAAGATACTGCTTATGGGATCCTCATTCACCTACAAAAGTTATATGGTGAAAGAACTCGACAGACAAGATATCAGATCTCAAAAAGAGCTTTTCAGATGTCGTATGACTAAAGGCTCTTCAGTCTATGATCATGGATTGAAGATGATAGCCCTCATTAAAAGGCTGGCATCCCTTGGATTCGTTATGGAGAACGAACTGTATACGAACCTTCTGATATTGTCTCTGTCTCCATCATTTGACACCTTTGTTGTCAACTTTAACATGCACAACATGGAGACTAGTCTCGTTGAGCTTGTGAACATGTTAAAAACGATTGAGTCCATCATGCAAAAGGACAAGCCAGTTCTGCTTGTTGGATCTTCTTCCGGATCAAAGGCTAAAAAACCCAAGAAAGGAAAAAATAAAGGAAAAGGTTCCTCTAAACCCAACAAGCTGAAGGCTAAGGGCGGTGTAAAGAAGGTTTCTTTTGAAGCCAATGACAAGTGCCATTTCTGCGGTAAACTAGGTTACTGGAAGAGGAATTACAAGGATTATCTTGCAAGCCTGAAAATTTCAAGTATATATTTTGTTGAAGTTAATTTATCTGTTAACAATACTTCTTAGGTATTAGATACTGGTCATAGTTCACATATCTGTAATGATTTGCAGATGATGACAAAAAGTAGGAAGGTGGATAGAGGAGAGACAGTCCTTATGATGGAAAATAGAGCACGAGTTGTTGCATTAGCTTTAGGGGCCATTAATCTAGCTTTAGAGAATGGTTATGTAATAGTTTTAAACAATTATCTTTTTATTTCAGATATTATTAAGAACATTATCTCTATTCCAATTTTGGATAGAGAAGGTTTTAGATTTACCATTGAGGATAGAAATTATTCCATTTTTAAACGTTCTAATTTTATCTATTCCAGTTCTTTGATGCTTTGTTTATATATTGTCACTCTCCATAACCCCATTTTCACAATTCAATAAAATAAAATAAAATTAGGTAATCATAGTTTCATGAGTCTATGGCACGCAAGATTAGGACATATTTTTGAGAAAAGGATTAACAAATTGGCATAATTGCTTAATCTAAAGAACGAGCAACAACTGCCAACTTGTGAATCCTGACTCAAAGGAAAGATGACCAAATCTTCATTTGTTGGACAAGTGGAGCAAGTCAAGCATCTATTGGATTTGATCTATGCAGATGTATGTGGGCCACAAAATGTTAGTGTCCGTGGGAACTAAAACCACTTCTTAACCTTTATCGATGACTTTTCTAGGTATGGTTATGTGTCATTTTAACATACAAGTTTAAAGTACTTGAAAAGTTCAAAGAATTCAGAATCGGAGTAGAGAAATAAACTAGATTAAGTATAAAGACTCTTCGATCTGATCGAGTAGGTGAATTTTTAAGCACAGAGTTTTTGGATTATCTAAAAGAGAATTGAATTCTCTCATAGTGGACTCCTCCTACTACTCTACAACTCAACGGAGTTGTGGAACGCAGGAATCAAACCTTGTTGGACTTGGTTGATTCTAAGATGAGTTTCACTATATTGTCTCTTTTATTCTAGAGTTATGCCTTGGAAACGATGATATACTTATTAAATAGGGTGTCATCTAAAGCCCTGCCCAAAACACCATATGAGATGTGGTGTGAAAAGACACCTTCCTATAAATACCTTAGGGTATGGGGGTGCGTTGTTTATGTGAAGCAGCTAGTGGGAAATAAGTTGCATATGAGATCTACCTTATGCAAGTTCGTGGGGTATCTAAAGGAGTCTATTAGATACTATTTCTATGATTCTACTGAGTAAAGGGTGTTTGTTTCGAGGAATGCTACCTTCCCTAAAGATGAATTTATTTCAAATTGAAGTAGCAATGTCGTAGAACTTGAAGAGGTTCAAAAACCACATAACATCCCAACTGACACAGTAAATGGTATACCAGCTGATGCTGGATCCTCTGAGGCACAACCTCTTCGAAGATCCAAAAGGATCTCAAGGGTACCTAAAAGGTACAACTTTTTGTTAGAGAACAAAGAAGAGGGACTCACCTTGGGTAATGATCCAAGAAGCTATGGAGAGGCGATGCCTGACATCAACTCGGAGAAGTGGCAAAAAGCTATGTAGTCCGAAATCAACTCCATGTACTCCAACAAGGTATGGACCTTAGTGGACCCACCACAGGGAATTATTCTCATTGGCTACAAATGGGTCTACAAGCGGAAGCTTGGAGTAGATGGAGAGATAGCAACCTATAAGACACGACTGGTAGCAAAAGGTTATATTCAGAAGTAAGGTATTGATTATGAGAAAACTTTTTTGTCAATAGCAATGCTTAAATCCATATGGATGTTGCTGGCCATATCTGCATATTATAACTCTGTGATATGGCAAATGGATATGATGATCGCTTTTCTTAATGGAAACATTAAGGAAGATATCTATATGAAGCAGCCAGAAGGCTTCATATCCGGTGGCAGTGAACAAAAGGTTTGCAAGCTCCAAAGATCTATTTATGGACTCAAACAAGCTTTGAGGAGTTGGAACATCTAGTTTGATAAAACGATCAAAAATTTTAATTTTCATATGAACCAGGATGAACCATGCCTCTACAAGAAGGTTAGTGGGAGTACAATTATATTTATCATGCTCTACATTGATAACATCATACTTATTGAGAATGATGTAGGGATATTGCAGTCAACGAGAACTTGGTTAACTAATCAGTTTTTTATAAAGGACTTGGGAGATATATCTTTTATCCTAAAGATAAAGATCTATAGAGATAGATCTAGAAAAATGATCGGACTATCCCAATCATGTATATAGACAAAGTGTTAAAAAGGTTTAGCATGGAAGAATCCAAGAGAGGATTCATGTCTATGAGTCATGGGATTTCACTTTCTAAGGTTATGTCTTCCAAGACACCTGAAGAAAGAGAAAAGATGGCTCGCATACCTTATATTTTTGTAATAGGGAGTATAATGTATGTAATATTTTGTACAAGGCCTAATATAGCACATGCTCTGAGTGTCACAAGCAGATATCAGTCTAATCCAGGAGAAGAACACTGGAAAGCCGTTAAGATGATCCTTAAGTACTTGAGAAGGACTAAGAATATCTTTCTGATATACGGCAATGGAAAACTAAAACTAGAGGGATATACAGACTCTAGTTTTTAGTCCAATATAGATGACTCAAAGTCCATATCTGGATATATATTCACCCTCAATGGTGGTGTGATCAGCTGGAAGAGTTGCAAGCAAGAGATGACTGCAGACTCTACCACTGAAGTTGAATATATTGTTGTATCAGATGTAGCAAAAGAAGTTGTTAGGATAAAAAACTTCATCCAAGGGTTGGGTGTAGTTTCATCCATTGTTGATCTAATTATAATTTACTTTGACAACAATGGAGTCATTGCGCAAGCAAAAGAGCCAAGATCTCATCAAAGATCTAAGCACATAATGAGACAATATTAGTTGATAAGAGAGATCATTAGTAGAGGCGCCATCATTGTAGATCGAGTTGCCTCAGTAGAAAATGTAGCAGGCCCACTTACTAAGCCCTTATCACAGAAGATATTCGATGGACATCTTGAGAAAATGAGCCATAGATAATGAGCAATTGGAGCTAAGGCAAGTAGGAGATTGTTAGAGTAGGATGCCCAATGCCCCAATTAGATTGGGCGTATTATACTCTTTTTTCTTTTGTAAAGACAGTCTTATTGGAAATTATATTAAAAAAAGGTATTTTTTTATTTTATGTCATGCATCTTTTATTTCTGCACATTAGATAAAGATCCTTAGACTAAATTTAGCTATGAGGCATGGTTACGCATATGATGGAAATCATGGAACATGTCTCTAAGGTTTTGGTATTAAATAATTTTCGAGTCGAGAGTTATTTGAGATGGGACATCAAATAGCTCAGTAAGATTTGCACATATGATGCATGCTCGTGAGACGAGGATGTCGCATGTATGTGGGTGCTTGTTAGGGAACAAGTACACCGAACATGGCCCGCAAGAAATTCTTTTATGGAAAGTATCATTTCTAATTTTAGAATTTATCCAATGGTTGAAAATTAATTAATTAATAATGATTAATTGATTAATTAAGGGTTCTATTTAATTTAATGGTTAAATTAAATTATTCAATTAAGTAATTAAATTATTTAATTGGACTTAAGTGGAGTAAATTAAATTAATCAATTGGATTGATTAAATTAGGATTAAATCAATTGAACTGATTTGTGGATTTTTGAGTCCAAGCACAAAAATTAATATGGATCACTTAAGACCCCACTAAAATATGAAGATAGTAAATTAAATAAATATGATTTATTTAATTAACATATTTATATATAAATAAATAAAGTAGCCAATTTTATCCTATAAAATTGGCCACTATTATTTAATTTATATTTAAATATAATTTTATTATATATTTGATATATATATATATAAATATATATCTTGATATTATTTGAAGAGTTCAAATTAATATCAAGAATGTATGTAGATAATTTTGATGATTAATGTAGTCTCAAATAAGTTCACATACAATAGGAGAGAGGAAAATAGAAGAATTATTGGAAGATTTGAAATCTTTCTAAGATAAAATTTTGAAATACTTCAAAATTGACAAATTCTCCAAAGAATGATGAGATTTTCAGCCACTATAAATGCTTAGGCCGAAAATTACATCAATAATTCAAAAAATTTAAGCAAAAATTATTTTGTTTAAAGTCATCTATTTTTCTATCCAAAAAAAGGAAAAAGAATAGAAAGAAAAAGAAAAGAGTTTTTTTGTTGTCTTGATTTTCTTGTTCTTTAAAGAAAATCAATTTCTTGTTATTCTCTTCATATTATAGTTTTAAAAATTTTAAAAATTAATCTTTATTGTTCTTGAAAATTTACTCCGGTCCTAAATTAGTAAATAATTAAAAGGATACTACCAAATCCTTTTAATTGGTGTTACTCTTGCGTATTGTGGACCTAATAGAGGGGAGACAATTGGATCCTTGCGAGTTCTGAAAGTCCAGAATAATGATTGCTTCATTCCCTACTACAATCGAAATATAAAAAAAGTATAATCCGAATTTAATATTTATTTATATATGATGTTATCATTAAAGTGAAATTGTCCTAAATATTCTAGTTAATTTATTATGAACCTTATAATTTCTTGTACAATTCCACTAATAAAATTAAGCATAAGGATAATGCTAATAATCAGATTTCTTAAAAAAAAATCACACATCAAAATCCTAAATCCCAAATCTGATATCCCTATACATACAGTTTTAATACTAATTTCAATAGCCTAGTTGAAAACAAAAAAAAATATTACAATTTAATATGCCTTTGAATTGATTAAGTATTCTTTATTATTCTTTAACATCTACTAACTCAGGAAATATATATATTCACCAGTTCTAATTCAGATGCATGAACTCTGAAGTAATTCGTCCAATTAAATATGTTTCTTCCTAATTTGCTACACAACAAACAACTATTCTCTTCAACATTCATGGAGGCATACTACACTAATTAATTACACTGATTCTACAACTCCACTAAAATCTCTAGGGGCATACGTTCCTTAATAGGCACGAAATGAGCAACTTTCGTCAATCGATCCACAATCACCCAAATAATTATATTAGCTTTCTGAGTTCAAGGAAGCCCGATGACAAAGTCTATGGTGATATGTTCCCATTTCCACTCAGGAATTGGAAGAGGTTGTAATTCTCCTGCATTTTCCTTACGCTCGGCCCTAACTCGCTGACATATCAAATATTTGGAGACATACTCGGCTATTTCCCTCTTCATATTATTCCACCAAAATGTTGTTTTAAGTCTTTGTACATCTTAGTACCTCCAGGATATATAGTATAACCACTTGTATTAGCCTCTCGAAAAATCTCCTCTTTCAACCCTATATTATTCGGTACACATATCCTATTTTGAAACCTCATATAGCCCTCTGTGTGAATCCCAAATTCTGAAGTAAGTCCTTTCTCAAGATTCCTTTGGATTTTTGGCAACTGGGGATCCTTTGCCTGTGCAGCCTGTATTCTCTTAATCAAGGTAGGTTGGAGTCTCAGGTTAGCCAATTGTGTTATAGTTCCCTGCATCCTTATATCAATTTGTAATTTATTGAAGTCCTCCAATATATGTCTTTGGGAAGTCATAAGAGTCGCCAAATTCCCTGTAGTTTTTCTACTAAATGCATCTGTCACTGCATTAGCCTTCCCCAAGTGGTAATTAATGTTGAGGTTATAGTCATTAAGCAACTTTAACCATCACCTTTGTCTCATATTCAACTCTTTTTGTGTGAAAATGTATTTCAAACTCTTATAACCAGTGAAAGTCTCACATCATTCTCCATAAAGATAATGCCTCCAAAGCTTTAATGCAAAAACCACTGTAGCTAATTCCAAGTCATGTGTAGGGTAATTTTGCTCATGAGGCTTGAGTTGTCTAGAGGCATAAGCTACTACTTTATCTTTCTGCATCAAAATGCACCCTTGTCCCTTCTTTGAGGCATTACAATAGATAGTATAACCCTCACCACATGATGGAAGTGTAAGTACTTGGGCAAATACTAATATCTTCTTCAATTCTTGAAAACACTACTCACATTCTTCCATCCATTCAAACTTATTCCCTTTTTCAGTAAGATGTGTTAAATGGTATAGCAATGCGAGAAAATCCTTTAACAAAGCATCTGTAATAGCCATCCATTCCTAGAAAGCTATGAACTCTATAACTGTTGTCAGCTTGCTCCATTCTACTACCGCTTCAATCTTTTGAGGATCTACTAAGACACCTTGCTCATTAATCACATGACCAAGGAAAGCTACATTGTCTAACCAAAACACTTCTTCAACTTTGCATATAATTTATTTTCTCTCAAAATTTGCAAAACCAGTCTTTGATGTCTCTCATGTTCCTTCTTACTTTTTGAGTAGATGAGTATGTCATCAATGAAAACCACAACAAACTTATCCAAATAGGGTTTAATTACCCTGTACATCAAATCCATAAATGTTGCTGGTGCATTAGTGAGTTCAAAAAACATCACCAAGAACTTGTAATGCCTATATCTTGTTCTAAAAGTTGTCTTTGGTACATCATCTGACTTAATCTTTAATTGATGGTATCTAGATTGAAGATCAATTTTTGAGAAAAGTTTTTATCCTTGCAGTTGATTAAATAAATCATCCATTCGAGGTAGGGGTATTTGTTCCTTACAGTCACCTTATTCAGCTCCCGATAGTCAATACAAAGTCTCAAGCTACCATTTTTCTTCTTAACAAATAAGATTGGTGCTCCCAGGTAACACACTGGACCTGATAAATCCCATGTCTAGGAGCTCTTGTAGTTGTTCTTTTAACTTTTTCGACTCAACTGGAGCCATTCTTTACGGTGCCTTAGAAATAAGACAACTACCTAACACTATATCAATAAAGAACTCTATCTCTCTGTCATGAGATAATCCAGGTAGCTCCTCTGGAAATATATCTGGGAACTCACAAATAATAGAAATATCCTCTAACTTAAGTTCAATCTTTCGTGTATCAAGAACTGTAGCGAGGTATCCCGTATAACCTTTTCTCAACAATTTTTTAGCTTGTAGAGCAGAAATCAATTTTTGAGAGAATTTACACATACCACTTGCAAAGTAGAACTTTTGTAGAGTAGGGGGATGAAAGTCTACTCTCTTCAACCGACAATTGATAGAAGCATAATAAGTGTCCAACCAATCCATCCCAAGAATGACATCAAAGTCCATCATGTCTAATAGAGTCAAGTCTCCAGGCATCTCATAGTTTCTTATCTTAACAACACAAGATTTGTATATATATTTCGCAACAAATGTGCTTCCAATAGGGGTGTTAATAGATAGTGTCGCATCCAAAGATTCACAAAATAAATTATATTTCTAAGCATAAGAAACGAAAAGAATAGAATGCGTAGCTCCTGAATCAAACAACACATAAACATATCCAGATGCAACTAGAATCATACCTTTCACTACCTCATTAGAGTTTTGAGCATCTTGTTGAGTAAAAGCATATACTTTGCCTTGCATTTGTGGCCTCTGATTCCCACCTTTGTTTTGTCCAGTCATTGGACATGATTAACTTGGCTTGCTTGATTCTTCCAAAACTGATGACCCATCTGATTGTTCCTTCTGTTAGGGCAAATAGCCGTCCTATGACTCTATTGACCATACTCAAAGCATCCTCCGATATACCATGGATTGTCACTATCACCATGTGATCGCCCACATCGAGGGCATAGATAATTCTACCTCTTGTTAGGGCAAAAGGCAGCACGATGGCCATGCTGACCATACTCATAACAAGCTCCATTCCTCTTAGGGCAATTTCCATCTGTATGAATCATTCTACATCTTCCACACCAATTTTCTCCTCTTTGTTTCTCTCCTGATTGCTTTTGTTAGAAGCTTTCCTTCCTAGGTTGCTTGTTAGGGACTTGGTTTCCTTAGAATTTAGTAGGTCTCTCTCTTTTGGCTTCTTTTGGTTATTGGTCTCCCAACTCCAATTCAACATCAAGAGCCTTATTGGCAGTTATCGTGTAGAACAGGTTTTAATCAAGTACGGATGTCATTTCATGGTAACAACTGGTATTATTATTGGACACATTATTTCATCAAAATATAATAAAGTAGATAATTCTAAAATTGAGTTAATTGTCGATTTTCCAATATCAAAGTCTGTGAAGGAGGTAAGATCATGATTTTTATAAAAGATTTAGCAAAGATTCTAGTATAATATCTAAACTTTTGTATAATTTTCTGACAAAAAACACTATAGAATAGACTGAAAATTGTGAAAACACTTTTGTTAAGCTTAAAAGTATGATTACGTCTGCTCCAATCATGCAGCCTCCACATTGGACTTTACCTTTTAAAATAATGCGTGATGCTAGTGATTATGTTGTTGGAGCTATCTCAGGACAAAGAAAATATAAGAAACCATATGTTATTTACTATGCAATTAAAACTCTAAATAGTGCTCAATTGAATTATTCAACAACTGAGAAAGAATTACTTGTTGTAGTTTTTGCATTGGACAAATTTAGATCTTATCTTGTTGGCTCACCAGTTGTTGTTTTCAGTGATCTTGCAACTTTAAAATATCTTTTGTTAAAGAAGAATGCCAAAACTAAACTGATTAGGTGGATTCACATACTCCAGGAATTCAACACTGTGATTCGAAATAAGAAATTGGTAGAAAATGTGATGGCTGATCATTTGTAGAGACTTGTTTGTGATGACTCATTTCAAACCACACCCATTAATGAGACTTTTCCTGATGAATAGCTATTTATTATTTCTATTTTACCTTATTTTGCTGGCATTGTTAATTTTCTTATAACAGGAAAGATGCAATCGCATTGTAACTCCCAAGACAAAAAGAACTTTTTGACTGAGGTGAAAATTTTTTATTGTGATGTTTCATACCTATTCAAATATTATCCTGATCAAATCTTTTGAAGATGCGTGCCTGATAATAAGATAGATAATATTGTTAATTTTGTTATTCAAAAGCATGTGGGGTCACTTTTCAGTAAAAAAATTTATTGCAAAGATCTTGTAATGTGGATTTTATTGGGTAACTTTTTTTAAAGACACCTACACTTTCTGCAAAAATTGTAAAATTTTTCAAAAGTTATGATCTATTTCAAAGTGAAACATGATGCCTCTACACCCTATCCTAGTGGTTGAAATCTTTGACTGTTGGAATATTGACTTCATGGACCATTTCCATTATCATTTAATTTTATTTACATATTGGTCATAATAGATTATATCACTAAATAGATCGAGGCAATTGCCTGTCAAAATAATGATCACAAAATAGTGATAAAATTTTTGAAAGAAAATATTTTAAGTCGATTTGAAATTTCTCGATATCAACGATAGGGAAAATATTTTTGTAATAAAGTTTTTAGAACTTTAATGAGAAAATGTAAAATCATACATAAAGTTGCAACCCCTTATCACCCTCAAACAAATGGACAAGTTGAACTTCCAAATAGGGAGATAAAACAAATTTTAGAAAAGACAGTTAACCCAAATCGTAAAGATTTGTCTGTTACACTTACCAATACACTTTGGGCATATAAAACTATTTTCAAATCATTAGGTATTTCTCCTTATAGGAAAGTTTATGGAAAACCTTGTCATTTACCTGTTGAACTTGAATATAAAGTTTATTGGGTTATCAAAATGTTTAACTTCAACCTTGATAAAGCTTCAAAATTGCACAAATTATAAATCAATGAACTTCAAGAATTGAGAAATGGTGCATATGAGAATTCTAAAATTCATAAAGCAAGATTCAAAGATTATCATGATAATAAAATTTCAAAAAAAAAATAGTTGAGCTTGGTCAAAAGGCTTTGTTTATTTTCGATTGCATTTGTTCCCTAAAAAATTAAGATCAAGGTGGAGTGGTCTTTTTGTTGTAAAAGAGGTATATCCTTATGGGGCGATTGATCCTATAAATGGTAACATATTCAAAGTAATGGACAAAGACTCAAACTGTTTCTAGAGAATTAATTTTCACAAGAAGAAATTATTTTTCTTTATAACCCTTGTTATGATTAGTGTGTGCATATATACTTACTTTCTCTAACTTTATTTATTTTGTACGCTTTTTTCTTTTATTTTTTTTTTCCTGTTAAGTGGCGGAAAACGGTACTCCATGGCTATTAAAGTCAGACTTATTAATTTTCCAAACAACTAAAATCTCTGTACAAAATTTCTCTCTTTTTCTCATTTTTTATTTTCTTATTCTTTTCAAAACGGATGACATTCTTCCAACTCTCAAGAAGCAATTTTCTTTTTAATTTTTGTATTATTTTTCTATAATTTTTTGTAAGTTTTTCTACATTTTTCTTAGCTTTTGTATTGTTCTTGTAATTTTTTGTATTTTTTTGAATTAAGGTAATATTTATAAGCATTATTTTTAATTTTTTCAAATTAATATTTTGATACTAAATATTATTATTAAAACTCATTAAAATAAAAGAGAGGGGTATAGTAATCTTTAAAAATCTATCAATGTAAATATTTTAGTTTTTCTTGTCTTTTTTTCTTCTCTTCCCCTTCATCCTCTTTACCTCTGTCCACCACCAGTTTGTCATCCACCGCTCTACCCACCAACAATAGCCTTCTCCCACCACCTGGCCTACTTTCATTCTTCTTCTCCCCCAAGCCCAATCTAGCCCCCAAACCCAATTTTCGCTCTTCTTCTTCAATTGTGATATGTTATATATATATATATATGTATAAATATAAATGATCATATATTTATATATATTAAAGGGAAAAAATAGGAATAATGAAATAAAAGAATAAAATATGGAGAATTGATTTTATTTCTATTAAGATCTAATGTTTGATATACTTTAGATAGATCTACAGCCATATCTTCATCTTAGATCCAATAATTGAGATTTTTAAGGTTATAACCAGAATTTCAACTATAAAATTAATGTTGTTAGTTTCAGAAGAGGATAGGAGCTAGTGTGCAGAGTTTTGTATTAACAATGGGAGGTTTTTAGGCTATTTTCTTAACTTGGGGATTTTTTGCATTTTCGCTAAAACATAGGAGAAATTTTGTAATTTATCCTCCAAAAAATCTATAATCTCAATTTCCAACCTTATTAACCCCAGCTATCACTTGTCAATCAATATTTGCAACAAGAATTTACTAACACTATTGGGACCACACTACCTTCTACATTTAATTAATATAATACTATTTTCAAATTACATCATTGTAATGGAACCAACTATTTAGAATCTTTCTAATATATTATTATATACAATTTAAATATTCAAAATAGATCCCACCACTATTAATTTAATCTAATTAATATATTATTATTTTCAAATTATATAATTGCAATAAAACTCACCTACTACAAATCATCCTAATAAATTATTATACCCAAATTGAATATGCGAAGTAAACCCTTCCACTACCTACTTCACAAATTATTGTATACATAAATCATAGAAATGATGTTACTCAAAACATATAACCGAACACAATTTTATTTCTGTAACTTTATTTCATAGCAAAAAAAATATCAAAATACACTCAACCAAATAATTTTCATTTTCAAACCTATATAATTAATATCAATACAATCATCCAAACATACTTTTAGTTTCACATGAAAACCAATACAACCCCCAAAACTTCATTGAAAATGTTGAATGACAACTCTTAGTGGAAAGAAAACCAAATGACGCCAAATTTTTATCAAAATTAAATGGGAGTATTTAGGACTTTCTAATTGCAATGGAGGTTTTTAGGCTATTGTTTTAACATATATGGGTTTTTTGTAATTTTACTAAAATACAAGAGGTTTTTATTCCTAAAAATATAATTTTAAAAATTTATAAAATCAAGATTGAAAGATTAAGGATGCTTATGCACAAGGGTATCCCAGAGGACATACAATGGATAATTGAAGCAAACATAAGAGTAGCAAGTGAGTTTTAATGCTAGTTTTCAAACTTGCTTCCTAGATATATGTCTGGTTTTGGTAAAATCACATATTTAAAAAATTGAGGAGCAAAAAAAGTACAAGTTGTGGGTCAGTCCATAAACTTGCTCGTTGGACTTGCAACACAAAGTTTAAGGAATGATTTTTAAAAATTGAGAAGATAAAATTTAATTTATTATGGATGGACTGAATAAGGAGTCTTTAAATGGCATTGTATTGACTCTTGAGACGCATTCATGCGGATTAGTACATCATGCAATTCTTAATTTATGGAATTACTTTCGGGATGAATATGAGCATTATAGTCTTGAAAATCTGACATTAAAAGACCCTATTTGCTAGTTTATAAGAAAATTAGTGGGAAGCATATTTTCGACCCATTGAGAGCATTTAAACCTTTATTGGATGTAAAACTAGATAAAGATGTAAGTCATAATTACAACTACATATACATTCACGTGTAAATAGATAATTTTTAAATTTTATGTGTCCTTATTTTCAACCTTTCTAACAAAAGAAAACGACATGCAATAATTGCATTCTCTGTTCACATCTCAAAAATAGCACCGCACTCACTCCATTTTTGCACAACTCACTTTAAATAATAATAATAATAAAAATCTCTTCCACTGATAAGTTCAACTATATTTGTGTCTTTTGTGGATCCAATTTAGGAAAAATGGTGAGTTTATAAGGGCAGCCAATAACTTTGGTAGAATTTTTGTAGAAAGAAAAATTAATTTAGCATATGGGGAAGGCATTTTGGGATAATAGGGAGTGTTGCTACTTCTGATCTTGTAGGAGGAGTCAAAGTTTTAGGAATTATCCCAAAATATTTAATAGTACAGAATATTATAAGTATGACTATCAGAGATAAGCTAAAAGTGTCACATAATCAGGACAAAATGCCTAACATATTAAATAATGCGAATGTATTCATTACCCTACCTTATGGTTTTGATACATTTGAGGAGTTATTTCAAGTTATCTCTTGGGTACAACTCAACATTCACTGGAAACCTGTTGGTATTCTTAATGTTAATGGTTTCTATGATGATTTGCTATCTTTTGTAGATCATACTATGGAAAAAGATTTTATTTCACCATCTGCAAGACGAATCCCCATTTCTACTCCAATACCTGACTAACTGATTGATCAACTTCTAGCATATGTGTCAGGACCTGATCCAACTTTGGCCTGTGTGGATTGGTCTAACAAGGATAGTGGTCGAAAATACAAAATGAATTTGACTCTCAGCCCGTGAAATTTAACATTAATGGTTTGAACTAATAGGCCAAAATGTTTTGTCTTACCAAAATATGCCTCGAAATTTCGTAGATTAACTTGAAAACAAAATGGTCAATTTTGTGACTACCTATCTTATGCTCAATTTTAGTTTGAATATTTGTTCCCTGAGTGTTTTAACTATTTTCCAACTCTATGAGTGAACACCTTACCAACTTAAATGACAAACATTTACCTATGAGAATATAGAGTTAAGGCTTTTTCATGATTTATTTTGAAGTTATATATCTTGGTCTGTGGAATAAAAGGTTGGCTTAGTGCATATAAGCACAACATCTTTTGAAAATTCTAAAAAAAAATCTCAATAGCATCTGTGATCGCTGACAAATAATTATTTATGATTGTTAGACTATTTTGTAGGTTTCTTTTAAATTTTGATCATCATACCATGCTCTCTTTTATTTGTATTAGATTTCATTCCGCTATAATTACTAGAAATTAATAATAAATTGGTTGGTGTATGATGAACATTTAAAAGTGTACAATTAATTAAGATTTATATAATTATTTTTACTTTTAAATTGTCACAAGAACTCTCAATTAAAGCATTTTTGTATTTTAGGAATAAAATGGGAAATCAACATAAAAATTAAGATTAATTGTGCAGGTTTTAGAAAAAACTGGTATAACTTTGATTCCGAAATGATTTTGGATTAATTCTTGAGGCTATAGATTGATAAGTCATTTAGTTACAAGTTTGTGCAAACTATGGATCCCATACTAAATGTGTAAGGATCAAAGAAGTTGATTACAAGTAGTTGTAAAAAAATGGATCACCAAAAATTCATGTCAAAGTTAAGCCCACTTCTAACATATTTTACCAATTGGGTCATATCTCTTAAACTAAAATTACTTTTGGACTGACATTTGAATGTGTTATAAAAAAATGGTAGATAAACAAGTTTGCTAAAGACAAGATGGTGAGAAAATATGTCACAATGGTCAATAAATATATTGTAATGCACTATTGATGTTGAAGGATGACTTTTGAACATGATCTGATAATTTGACCATATCTCTTTCATCTAGCGGCCAAATTTGGCAAATACCGTATGCAAATAATCAGCACAGAAAGATATACAACCTTTATTCTTTTTAGTCATCATCAAAATCTTATTGCATTCGGCGTAAAAATTCAATTCAATCAGGTAGGTGAAGATTTAGAAGATTTGATATAATAACTTACCAACTCTTGACAACTAACATACCATTTGATTGTTTAACTCCTCTATTATATACTTGGCCTCTAGCATACTCCATGCACTATAAATTAGTCATGTATTAAACTTGTAAGAGTGGGAGTAGAGGGTTTCTTTAGGCTAATTTTCTAGTAGTAATAAAAATGTATTCTCTAGTTTCTCTTCTATTTTTAGTCTTTCATACTTTCATTATGTCTTTCGAAATTTAATTTTGCTAAGAAAAAATGGTGAATATCTTGATGGAAAAAGAGGAACAGTTATAAAAATAGATAATATAAGTATGTTGTGTTATTGTTTTAATTTTTGATCCAAACTCTACTTATTTTGTGATGATTCTTGATTTATGTATCACTAAGACACAATATATACTTAGATTCATTTAACTAGACATTTGGTTTTACTACACCAACCACTAAACGTGAAACCTTGAATTATTGTAAACAAAGGTGTGTATAAATACTTGATTTCATAAATAAGTGTTGGCGTTAAAGACAAAATTATGATTTTAGAACCTTTATTATGTATGGATTCCAATAGTGGTAATTAAAAGAGGTAAAAAGAATAAATAATTATTCATCTATCCAAAACTCAAGAGTGAATCCCTAATTCTCAATACTTTTATTATTATTATTTTTAGTTATAGCATATATTATTTTTTTTAAACCATATAAACCCCATCTTTTTTTAGAATTATAATTCTGAAATTTTCAAACAACTTCCCTATTAAACATCCTCACACTCATGAAAAATTTATTACTTGACATAACATGCACTTGGGTTTGTAACCTTAATTTATAGCAATTCCCACCATTTGCATCGGTCATTTCTCGCTCCAATCTAGCTTATTTTCCATTAGCAATATGTTAAAAATTGCAACACCTCCTATGGTTGGAAAAAAAAAAGAACATGTATGTTGAAGCACTTGTAGTTCATAAAATTGCAATTTTCGTTAATATTTTTTATTTGTTTCAATTGGTGGGGGTAAGGTGAGATGAAGAAGGGAACATAATGGGAGGAAGTGAACGGTTGGAAGCATTAAGGTAGAAGTGACTGATATGATAGATGATGGTGGTGAATAGTGGTGGTCAAGATAGGAGTTAGAATAGCCTTGGAAAATGGAAATAATAGGTTTAGAGTATTGTATTCTGATAATTGAGAAATTGAGAAATGGGATATTTTCAATGATATTGGAAAAACAAATATGATTTCAGTATTTTGCATAATAAAAAATGGGAAGATTCCTTTGGAAAGAAACCAAGCATGCTTAGAATTTCCCAAAAAAAAAAAATTTAAAAGTAGAAATGTTATTAAAATATTTTATATTTAAATAGTATATAATACATGATAATAAATTTAATAATAAAATAATATTTTATATGAAATAATAATTATAATTATTAACTAAAAATGAAATAAATATAATAAAAAATGAAAATGATATTTCAAGTAAATTGGATCAAAAAGCATTGGTACATAACTGAGCTCAATTGATTACGGGTCAAGTTTAAATACTAACACATGTCCTAGTGGCCATATACTAGGTACTCATTGAATACAATGCACCATCAATCATATACATATCATTTGATCGAATGTAAATATTACTACTCATCTCGAGTATATTACACTTATTAGGGTTTTGCAAGGGGCAACACCATAAATATAACATCATCATTTTTTTTTATTTGTAATACTCATCATTTAGGGGATGATTGATATACATGAATATTTTTAGATAGGAAATGAAAGAATTTAAAAATAGAATGAAGATGAAAAATAAATGATATTAACATAAAATAACCAATGATTGGCATGACCAAGGAATAAGGAATGAAAGAATTTAAAAATAGAATGAAGATGGAAAATAAATGATATTAACATAAAATAACCTATGCTTGGCATGACCAAGGAATAAGGAATGAATTGAATCAAGATTCCTCGAATCATTCCATGCATATATTTGATAAATAGTAATGGATGGTAAATATATTAAACAAATGACTAAAATGCCTTTTATGTCAGCAATATTATTTAAAAATATTAATTTCAACATAATATATTTTGTTACGATGTTACCATAGATTTAGATAAAATTACAATTAATTTTATACGGTAATATTTATATATTTCATACAAAAATCATATATTTACTATGTAAAATAGATACTTATTCATAATATATAATAGATACTAATATTTAGTAATATAAAAGTGTATAATAACGTTAGTGTATATCACATTTACAAAAAAATATTTGTAAAGTATCTAATTATATAATAAAATAAATATATTTATTACTTAGATTAATATTGGAATTACTATAAATTATATATATAAAATATATATGTTATGTTTAAATAATATATTTTAGTATTTTATTTGATATTTATTATATACAAAAATCAATGGATAAATAAATTTGTATATATATAAATATATAAATATATATATATATTTTTTTTAAGTAAGTTTGAACAATATTTTATTCAACTTTATTGAATTTGGTTACACGGGGCCATTTACTTTATTAGGGGGATTGATGAAAAATATAATAAATTGTGGGATATGAACTAATTTATCACTAAATAATATTGTATAACTTGGGTTGATTGTGATGAGAATATTTTAACGTAAAATTTGATCATTTATGTATTTTATGGGATAAATGAGTGTGATGGTAATAAGAGCAAAATGCCTCAATGATATCTGCCAAATTTGGAAACTTGAGGAAATATCTGGATTGTGAAAAACCTCTTGGAATGAATGTATGTATTTGTTCCCTTTGCAATTTTATTCTGTTATATGTTCATAGTGAAGAGTTGAGAAGAGACAGAATATGTGTGAATATCGTTACTCCTGTCATTGATAAGATTGAATACAATATATATATATATATATACACACATAACAATAGTATTACTCCAATGGAAAGAATAAATCACCTAGCACTAATTTAGGGATCAATTAACAGAAGTTTAGGGGTTTTCTAAATATAAAGGATTCTAACAATAATTTGAACATTCAGAATTACATTCCATAATTCACATGAGTGATTAGTTGTGACTTTCCTTATTATGCCCCCATGAGATGGAGTTCCCGGAGAGAACACCAATCTTCATAAATCACATGATCGTTTACGAAATAGAGGCTTAGTTAAATCAGCAAGTTGATTGGACGGACGAAATGAATTGTAAGAAATTGGTATTGAAAATTAGGGTTTGATCCAACTTTGATCAATAAATAAAATGGATTCTATTTTATAAAAATAGATATAATTTGATTAAATATAATATACGTCATGAGTAGATAACTTTAGTATATCAGATTTCTCAAAATCAATTTCGGGTGAATGAGAAATTAATGGATAAAGTAAGCCACTTAAATAAATGGTTGATTATGGAATATTGGGAATGTGAAAAGTCACAAATTCCATATTGGAATAGTGGAGCAACTTTGTCTTACATATATAGAATCTCACTTTAATAATGAGTAATCAAGTGGAACTCTCCTATGGTGCACTCTGGTGGTCTTTTGGCTATCTTTAACTAGCTCAAGAAGCTACGAGGATGATGTGTAGCACCATCCAAGCCCGCGCGCGCATATCGCAAAGGTCGCATTAGGCGCTTTAGAAGCGAACTTTGCACTTAGCACGTACGCATCATTGCGAGAAGTTGAGGGACCTTAAATTTTTCAGAAATTGAACCAAGGTGGCTCGGTGACGTGGCTAGTGTGAGCTGATGTAACAGATATATTCAATTGGTGTACGCGTCGCAAGACAATGTGCGGTTGGAAGCTAAATCGGTGTGACCGGACACACAGCTACTAACAAGGCACGTCCAAAGGTTATGAGTGGACCAAACCGCTAACTAGAGAAAAAGTACAACACAGAAGATGCTGGCTTGAAGAAATTTATAGTCGGCAAGTTTCTAGACTTCAAGATGGTGGATTCCAAAACTATGATGGATCAAGTCCAACAGTTGCAAATAATCTTGCATGACATACATGCTAAAGATATGCAACTCAGTGAATCTTTTTAGGTAGTTGCTATTATTGATAAGCTGCCACCACTGTGGAAAGACTTCAAAAACTACCTAAAGCACAAGCGAAATGAGATGGGACTTGAGGATTCGATTGTCAGACTGTAAATTGAAGAAGATAACCGCAAATCTGAAATTAAATTCGATAAACTGCCTATGGAAGCTAAGGCAAACTTGATGGAACCAAATGCTAGCAAGAAGAGGAAGCACATGGGTAATGGCCAGAAACAAGGAAATGAAAAGAAGTTTAAAGGGAACTGCTACAACTATGACAAGCCAAACCACAAGACCAAGGATTATCGACTTCCAAAGAAAGACAATCAGAACCAGGTGCATGTGACCGAGAATAAGATAATACCAATAGATATGATAGAGTTGGACCTATCAGCTATCGTGTTTTAAGCCAACTTGGTGGATAACCCGAGAGAGTGGTAGAACAATAAGGTGCAACATGCCACATCTGCTCTGATAAACAGATGTTTTCATCTTATATTCCAATCAATGGAAGGAAACTGTATATGGGAAACTCTGCAACTTCCAACATTGTCGGTCTAGGCAAATTAGTGCTGAAGATGACCTCAGGTAAAGAGCTAACCCTTGTTGATGTGCTACATGTCCTAGACATTCGTAAGAACCTGGTGTCAGGCTCCTTATTAGTTAAAGCTGGTTTTAGACTAGTGTTTGAGTCTGAAAAGTTTGTACTTACTAAAAATGGACAGTTCATAGGAAAGAGGTACTTAGAAAAAGGATTGTTCTAGATGAATGTAATGAATGTACTCCGTAACTTTGAAAGTAATAAAGTTAAATCCTCTTTTTACTTGATTAAGTGTTCAAATTTATGGCATGTTAGATTAGGACATGTTAATTTTAATACTTTGCGAAGATTAGTAAATTTAAATTTACTTCATTTAAGTTTGATTCACAACAAAAGTGTGAAATTTGTTTTAAGGCAAAAATGGCTAAAACACCATTCCATTTAGTGGAAAAAAATACAATACCTCTAGAATTAATTCATAGTGATATGTGTGACTTAAAATTTGTGCAAACTAGAGGTGGGAAAAAGTATTCCATTACTTTTATTGATGATTACACAAGATATTGTTATGTGTATCTTTTGAAAAGTAAAGATGAGGCTTAGAAGCTTTTAAAAACTGTAAGAATGAGATTGAAATCAACTTAGTAAATGAATAAAAATTATTCATAGTGATAGAGGGGGAGAATATGTAGCTCCGTTTGAAAAATTTTACTCAGAATCAGACATTATTGATCAAACTACAGCTCCTTACTCGCCTCAATCAAACGGTGTAGCTGAACACAAAAATCGTACTCTTAAGGAGATGCTATGTTAATAAATTCTGGTTTATCTCAAAATTTGTGGGGGGAAGCTACCCTCTCAGCAAACCACATTCTTAATAAAATACCACACAAGAGTAAGAATGAAACTCCTTATGAGTTGTGGAAATGTCGTAAGCCTTCCTACAAATATCTTAAAGTGTGGGGGTGTTTGGCAAAGGTAGAAATACCCAAACCAAAACAAATTAAAATTGGGCCTCAGACAATCGATTTCATTTTTATTGGATATGTAAATAAAAGTAGTGCATATCGATTTATTATGCACAAATCAACAATTCCCGATATACATGAAGGTACAATTATAAAATCAATAAATGCTATATTTTTTGAAGATATCTTTCCTTGCCAAGAAAGAAAAGAAGTTAGTTCTCGTAAAAGAACTTATGAAACTGCAAATGGTAATCATCAAAGTGATGAAGAACCAAAACGCAGTAAAAGGACCAAAATAGCTAAAACATTTGGTCTAGATTTTCTAACTTATATGATAGAAAATGAACCAAGTGCAATCACTGAAGCATTGTCTAGTCCAGAAGCTCCATTCTGCAAAGAAGCTATTAACAGTGAAATAAAATCCATTTTGCAAAATTACACTTGGGAGTTAGTTGATCTCCCACCGGAAAGTAAGACTTTAGGATGTAAATGGATCCTTAAAAGGAAATACAAAACTGATGGATCTATTGATAAGTACAAGGCTAGATTAGTAGGTAAAGGGTTCAAACAAAAAGAAGGTCTTGATTTCTTTGACACATATTCACTAGTAACAAGGATCACATCTATTAGAGTACTCATTGCAATTGCAACATTGCATAACCTTGAGATACATCAAATGGTTGTGAAAATGGTCTTTCTAAATGGTGAATTAGAAGAAGAAATTTACATGAAACAGCCCGAAGGGTTTGTTGCTCCCAATCAAGAGAAAAAGGTATGTAGATTAATTAAGTCATTATATGGACTTAAACAAGCACCAAAATAATTATACGAGAAATTTGATAGAACAATAATGTCAAATGGCTTCAAAATCAATGAATGTGATAAATGCGTCTATATAAAAGGCACACTAGATGCTTATGTCATTGTCTGTCTATATGTAGACGGCATATTAATTATGGGTAGTAGTCATGATATAATCATGAATACTAAGAAAATATTATATAAACATTTTGATATGAAAGATATGGGATTAGCAGATGTCATATTGGGAATTAAGATCAATAAAACATCTAAAGGGCTTATTCTATCGCAGTCTCATTATGTTGAGGTAGTACTTAGAAAGTTTAATGCGTACGATACTTTCCCAGTAAAAACACCAGTGGACTTAAGTTTGCATTTAGCTAAAACCCATGATGAACCCGTATCACAGTTAGAATATTCTCGAATAATTAGCATTTTGATTTATGAATTGCACACGTCCAGATATTGCTTACTCAATCAACAAGTTGAGTAAGTTTACAAGTAATCCAAGCAATGACCTTTGGAAGGCATTGATAAGGGTTCTTAAATATTTAAGATTCACCTTAAATTATGGATTATATTATACTAGATATCCAACTATACTGGAAAGGTACAGTGATGTAAATTGGATATCTGACACAAAAGACTCAAAGTCTACTAGTGGTTATATTTTTACCATTGTGGTGGAGATGTGTCATGGAAATACTCTAAACAAACTTGTATAGCTCGATCCACAATGGAATCAGAGTTTATAGCTTTAGATAAAGCTGGAGAAGAAGTAAAATGGCTTCGTAATTTTTTAGAGGATATTCCTTGTTGGCATAAGCTAGTGCCTACAATTATGATACATTGTGAAAGCCAGTCAGCTATTGAAAAGGCACAAAATCGTATGTACAATGGTAAGTCTCGACATAAACATCAAAGACATAATACCATAATGCAGTTGATCTTAAATGAAGTTATTTCTATTAATTACGTAAAATCAAAAGAAAACTTATCAGATCCAATAACTAAAGGTTTGGGTGGAGATTAAGTTTACTACTTATCAAGGGAAATGGGCCTAAAACCTATAAAGTAAAGAATTTTCATAGCGGTAACCCAACCTTGTTGATTGGAGATCCTAAGATCTTGGTTCAATGGGACAACTAAGTTATGAAGATTCAAACAAAGCACTTGGGAGCAATTTTCTTCCCATTCCTATGATAGTTAAAGTGCTACATGTTGTATGTAGTGAGGTTAAGTTATATACTTTTAATGATTCATATACTGTAAAGTAGAGTGTGGCAGGATACTCTGAATAGGAGGTCACCTATATAAGTGTGAAGAAAGGCCACTTCAATGAAATACTTATGAACCCAAGATGTTGTCCAAGGCCAAAAAGGACACAACCTTGAGAACTAAAAGTATTAGAAAAGTTATTGTGTGAATATTATTGTCTTGGTTTATACAAACAGCTAAACAGTTCAAGACATCGCAGAGAGTTGCGATTGGACGGTTGAGATTGATCATTAGCAAGAGCTCACTGTAAAGGTTTGGACCTTCACAGAGAGTTGCGATCAGATGGTTGAGATTGATCATTGGAAAGGGGTTCACTGTAAGGGTGTAGATCTTCATAGAGAGATGCAATTGTACGGCTCAGATTAATTTAGATCAAAAATTATACCCACTCATGAATTGGTACCACAACTCTACAAAAACTATTAATAGACCCCCAAATTTTATCATTTTAATTTATTCATTCTCTTCTTATCTTTCTCTCAAGTTCAAATAGAGAGTTCTAAATACTTTTATGGTTCAACGATCTTGTGATTTTTAGTGCAACTATCACAAAGTATAAAATTATTATATCTTGGGAGACGATTGCCATATTCTGTAAGCACCAAGTGCCAGGAATTTTGTCTTAAAGAAAAAGAGTCTAACTCTTGTCTCAATTCTAACTGTTATTCTACCAAAATAATTAAGCTGTTTTGATATTACACCTACCAAATTCCCAACATGAATATCAATAGCAATATATTTCATACAGGAGTTGGAAAATGGGATTAGCACAGATATACATGGTGTTGATATTATCGCAATAAATTGTTGGTGTGGTTGTTATAGGAACACCAAGTTCTTCTAAAATAGATTGACTCCAAGTAAGTTCGGCAGTAGTGGAAGCAACAGCCCGATATTCGGCCTTAGTATAGGATTTAGCTATAGCCTCTGCTTGGTGGAGCTCTATGAGATAGCATTAGAGCTAAGAAAAACAACATAAGCACTAGTAGAAGATCGATCATCAAGATTACCTACCCAGTTGGCATCGGAGAATCCATGAAAAGGTAATGGTGAGTCTTTGCATAGAAAGAGTCCATGTGTGATTATACTGCATAGATATCGTCAGAGATATTTGGCAGCAGACCAATGCGCAGTGGTAGGACGATGCATAAACTAAGAGAGTTTGTTGATTGTATATGCTATATCTGGTCATGTGAGGGAAAGATATTGCAAAGAACCAACAATGGACCTATATTAAGTTGCATTGCTGAGAGACGTGCCATCAAGCAACACAGACACTTTGCTTGGCGACATCGATGTTAGAGTTTAGCATTTTTGCTTTGACAATCATGTTTTAAATGTATTTGCATTGAGAGAGAAAGAGGCCAATGGTAGTAGGAGCCACTTCTACTCTAATAAAACATGATAGGCTCCTAAAATCCTTGATAGAGAATTTAGTAGCTAGTTGATGTACAATTTTTTGAATAATGCTGGAATCATTACCTGTAAGAATTATGTTGTCAACATAGACCAATAGAAAAATTTTAAAATGCAACTACTTAAAAATAAATAATAATGTGTTAGAGCGAGAATTTACAAACCCATTAGCTAGAAGAAATTATTTTAATTCATAGTACCGTGCACTTGGGGCTTATTTAAGACCATAGAGTGCCTTTTTGAGATGACAAACATGGGAAAGATATTAGAATCAACAAACCGGGGGATGGCTTATAAAAACATCCACTTGAAGATGACCATAGAGGAAAGCCTTGTTGACATCAAGTTATCGCAAGGACCAACCGTGTGTAACTACAAGAATGAGGATGAGATGCACAGTTGTTGGTTTTATAACGGGATTGAATAGTCAATCTCAGGTTGTTGATGGAAACCTTTGGTAACAAACGGGCTTTATATCAATTAATTGAACCATCAGGTTTACATTTGATGCGAAAAAAAACCATTTGCAACCAAATAAGTTGTGCATTGGGTTAAGGGCCACAAGATCCCATGTACCATTACATGTAAGCGTATTAAATTCATCAGACATTGTTTGGCACCATCTGGTATTTTTAGAGCTTGGGATATACTGTTGGGTTCTAGAGGGAGATTAGGTGCAATAGTGGTGGTAAGGGAGCGTTCGAGATTTAGTTTAAAGATATTATTTTTGGCTCTAGTTTTCAAGGCATGAGATGGATGTGAATTATGATCTTATTTGATAAGAGGTTGGGATGGTATGTTAATAAGGTTATTGGTTGATTGAGATTGTGATGGAGAATTACAAAGTTGAGTAGATGATATAGATAGTGGATGATATGGATGGGAGTTGATGGGATAGATTTTGAGTATTGTGGTGAGTAGATGAACTAATATGTGTGGTAGGGTGAGTAGAGGAACATGTTAATGGGAAAATATCTTGCGTGGAAAAGACCTTAGTTGGTGTCGTAGCGAGTGACGAAACTGAGAATTGGGCATGATCTCTATTAAATGCTTGTGATTGTCCATGAGGGAAAGTGATAGAGTTGGGAAGGGAGGTAATATTGGAAAGTGACAAATTCAGCGGTAGGAAAGTAATAGAAGGATATATGTGATTTTCTTATATGAGAGGCTTTTTGGTGATATTTTTGGCATTGATTGATAAAAGTTAGGAAAGATCTAAGGAATCAGAGAGTTGAGGTTGATAGAAAACCAAGTCTGAACAATACTAGAATCAAAATGAGGAATAGTGGATTCTTTATGAACAAATGGAAAAATATATTCAATAAATGTAATATGCAGAGAAATGATTTTTTTGAGAGTGGGAGTCATAACATTTGTAGGCACTTTGATTTAAAGAGAATCCTTAGAAAATTCTTGGTGTAGACGTGTACTCAACTTTGTTAGCATTGTAAGGTCGAAGCCATGGATAACATAAGCACCCAAAAACTCGTAACTTTGTAAGATTATAAAAATGGCCGAAAAGCTTTTTAAAGGATGAAGTCATTGAAAAGTTGACTTTTGGGCATGTGATTAATGAGATAGACTGCAGTTTCAAAAGCATGAGTCTAGAAAATGAGCGGAATAGATGCATGATGAAGTAATGTGAGACTGGTTTCTACAATATGTCAGTGACGTCTTTCAGAGAAAATATTGTGCTCAGGTGTATGTCTTTCAGAGAAAACATTGTGCTTAGGTGTATGTAGAGGTGTAGTAAGACGAGAAATGCCATTATTAGAGAAAAAATCTTTGAGTGTAATGTATTCCCCCCTCCTAATTATCAGTATAAAGTGTAATACTATTTTTTCGATAAAAAAAATCAATATTTGATTTAAAATGTTTAAATACATCATACACATCTAATTTTCTTTTAGGTAGATAAAACCAAATATATCGAGTAAAATAATCCACAAAAATAACATAGTATTTATAACCATCAAAAGAATGAATAGGAGAGATCCAAACATCAGAAAAAACTAGTTCTAATGGAATTGAGCTAGTAAGAGAAAACTCAGAAAATGATAATTTGTGTTTTATTGCAATAACATGAATTGTAGGAAAAGTTCGACAAACTTGAAGCTAGAGTATTAGAGGAAGGCAATTGCAGTTTTTGTGACTAGATCAAGTAGGTCAAGATTTTAGATGATGTGTGACCTAAACAGGCATGCCATTGAAAGACAGGAGCTTTGATGGTAGAAAAGGCAATTAAAGGTGGTTAATTGAATCCTAGTTTTGGCCACTCGTAGACACCATCTTTAGTCTTTCATTGCAGAAATATTGGCCCAGTACAGCGATCCTTCATAAGAAAAGTGTCTGGTAAGAATTCAATAAAAACATTATTAGTACGACAAAATTGGGAAACATAAATCAAGTTCTTATGCATTTTTGGAACACAATACACATCAGATAAAAGAAATGATTCAGATGATGAACAAAGTGCTGTGAATCCTTTGTGTGTGATAGAAAGACCTATACCGTCACTAATTAGTAATTAGGATATCATCATTGCTAGTATAAACATCATGAAGAGAGATTATGAAGATCAAAAGTGACATAATGAGAATCACCATAATCGAGAAGCTAGTCAGGCATGCTATTGGTGGTGGCAGCAAAGTTGGCTCTAGGTTCGGGTGTGTTATTTTGGGGATTATGAGGTCGTGGTATGTATTCAAATATAGTGCAACATTTTGCATAATGACCTTGTTGACCATAGAGTTGACACTTGCCAAGATATGGGCAATGTTGATCATTGGGGTTATGATGTGATTGGGTGGAGGGGTAGGAAGGTCGTTGGTTTGAGGGATAAGGAGATCGGTTATGATGATATTGAGCGATTGGATTGGGTGGGCTAGTGTGAGTATTTTGATAGTGTTGGCTAGGTCGTGGAGATTTTTGTGGTTTAAGTGTTGAATTAGTGCTAGTAGGCATAATGTGTTAGAGTAGGATGCCCAACGCCCCAATTGAATTGGATGTATTATACTCTTTTACTTTTGTAAAGACAAGTCAAGAGCTATTTGAGATGGGACATCAAATAGCTCAGTAAGATTTGCATATATAATGCATGCTCGTAAGACGAGGATGTCGCATTCCATTAACATTAGCGTAGAAACGCAAGTGCATGTATGTGGGTGCTTGTTAGGGAACAAGTACACCGAACATGGCCTGCAATAAATTTTTAGTTGGAGGTTTTGCCCGTCAAAATAAAAATTTCTGTGTTACGATAGTACACGACTAGTTCTCAGACTTGAGGTACGATAGTAGCCTTGTGTGCATCCTACATCACTTTGATATATCTTCTGATTGCTTGACAATCACAAGAGGGGTATGTGGAGTGTTGCACTGGTGTGCATCGAGGTTTGTCAGTGGCCAACATAAAATTCGACACTTGTCTTTTTAAATAAGGGAATCTCTTATGTTTTTATAGTTCGTGATTCAATGACCTTGGCTAAGGCAGGATGAATCGTGATTCATCTAGAATCATTGGAACTTGAAATGAGATCACAGTTATTGAATTATTTAGGATTTCGACTTATAATCCATGCCTCACATTCAATCCGAAGATTAGCTGTCGAAAGGACCGTACGTGTATGGTACTCGCAACTGAAATAAGCTTACTCGTTATTTCACCTGAAACTAGTTTGACATGATTACTTACTAGTTGTTTTCATGGATAGTGAGGTTCTTGGAATTAAAGAGTTGATTCCAAGCAGATTAATTAATTGGATTAATTAATTAGAATAATTGTTATTCATAAGTTGCAAATATTGCAAATCTACTACTAGCTTAGTAGTGAACCTAAGAGGGTCACACATTTTTATGGAAAGTAACATTTCTAATTTTAGATTTTATCCAATAGTTGGAAATTAATTAATTAATACTGATTAATTAATTAATTAAGAGTTCTATTTAATTTAATGGTTAAATTAAATTATTTAATTAAGTAATTGAATTATTTAATTGGACCTAATTTGATTAGGAAGCTCAAATGGAGTAAATTAAATTAATCAATTGGATTGATTAAATTGGGATTGAATCAATTGAATTGATTTGGGAATTTTTTAGTCCAAACCCAAAATTAATGTGGATCACTTAAGAAGCCCACTAAAATATGAAGAGAATAAATTAAATAAATATGATTTATTTAATTAACATATTTATAGATAAATAAATATAGTGACCAATTTTATGGGATAAAATCGGCCACTAAGATTTAATTTATGTATAAATATAATTATAGTATATATATGATATATATCTATATTGATATTATTTGAAGAGTTCAAATTAATATCAACAATGTATGTAGATAATTTTGATGATTAATTTAGTCTCAAATTAGTTCACATACAATAGAAGAGAGAAAATAGAAGAGTTTTTGAAAAATTTGGAATCCATCCAAAATAAGGTTTTGAACTAGTTCAAAATTGAAAAACTTTTCAAGAGTTGGAAATGGATTAAAATTCACCCCTATATATATGATGATGAAAATTACAATAATTCAATTCAAAAAATTTGAGCAAACATTATTTTGTTTAAAACCTTCTATTTTTACTCTCCAAGAAAATAAAAGAAAGAAAAAGAAAATCAGTTTCTTGTTATTCTCTTCATATTATTGTTTCAAGAACTTAAAAAATCAATTTTTATTGTTTTTGAAAATTTACTTCGGTTCTAAATTAGTAAACAATTAAAAGGATACTATTTTGGTGTTGTTCTTCCGTATTGTGGAACTGATAGAGGGGAGACATTTGGATTCCTATGAGTTTTGAAAGTTTAAGATAAGCAATTGATTGATTCATTCCCTACAACAATCAGAGTACACGAAAAGTATGATCCGATTTTATATTTAGTTATATATTCATTTGAATAAGCGCGATCGTTAAAATCATTTTCGAATAAAATGGGTTAAATTTATGTTTAATAAAAATTTTAATTTTTCGCTGTATATATCCTTACGATTATAACGAACCCAACATAATGGACAGCAAAAATGTCTTTTGCACTTCAAATTTGAGATATGCTTCATGGTTAATGAGTTGTTCAGTGTAACTCATCAAAAGTGACAGAAATTTCACGAATACAAACAACACTACAAAGATCCTTGTAGTCATCATCGAGACCATCAAGAATTTTTAGAATGAAGCCTTCATTGCCAAATGGTGCATTGAGCATGATAAGATCATCAGCAATAGTTTTTGCATATTGTAAATATGCAGTCATTGATTGAGAGCTTTTGTTGAGAACACAAAGTTGCTCCCTTAATTGAGTGAGTCATCCATGAGTAGGTTTGGCATATGTGTTAGCCAAAATAGTCCATGCCTCACGTGATGTTTCGGCATAGGCGACAAATGGAACAAGAGAGGGAGTGATATAGCCAGCTATGGCACTAAGAATGAGTTGATCCTATCGGACCCAGAAAGTGTGTTCTGGATTGGGGGTTTCTCCATCAGCTGATTTGAGAGTGGATGAGGGACACAGATAGAAACCGTCAGTTAAGCTCATGAGACTATATCCAATAAGAGTGGCATGGAATTGAAAGCGCCAAGAACTATAATTGGTGGACGTAAGTTTTATGGTAATTTGAGTGGTTGTATTAATTGAGATAAAATGAGAATTATCAAGAGAGTGGGTGAATTCTGAGTAGTTTCTGAAGTTTTTGTGGCTTCAGCCATTGCGGAGAGAAAAAAAACAGTGCTTGTGAAAGCTTTAGTGGTCTGATACCATGAGAAGAGACAGAATATGTCAATATCATTACTTCTTTCATTGATAATTTCATTGATAAGATTAAATACAATATATGCACATAACAATAGTATTACACCAAAGGAAAGAATAAATTAATTTGATACCATGAAGATTTGAGAAGAGACAGAATATGTGTGAATATGGTTACTTTTTTTCATTGATAAGATTGAATACAATATATGCACATAATAATATTACACGAATGGAAAGAATAAATCACCTAGCAATAGTTTAGGGGCTTCCTAAATACAAATAAATCAACTAACTCTAGTTTAGGGGTTTTCTAAATATAAAGGAATCTGACAATAATTTTAATAATCAAAATTACAATCCATGATTAACGTGAGTGATTGGTTGTGACTTTCCTTATTACATAGAATGGAGATTGATTAGTTGGAATGATCACCATTTTGCCTCGTGTTTGTTTCTTATACATGTCTTATTGGTATCTGCCTTTCAGGCTTCCATCCCTTCTTCTCCCGACTTTTTTCAGACCTGTCTCTAAATTTTTGGATATTGTGACAGGGCAAGCTTGCTATAGCATTTGGGGACTTATTAAGAGAGTTGTGGGCTCCAGGGGCAACACCAGTTGCTCCAAGGATGTTCAAGTCGCCTATCTCTAGTTTGCTTCCCAATTTAGTGGTTACAATCAGCATGATTCCCAAGTAATTGGAATAACTTTCCATGTGTTTACAAGTTTTATTTTAGGAATTTCTTTCTTTTTTGTTGAATGAACTCCATGAAGATCTCAACCGTGTAAAAAGAAAACCTTATATACAGGCAAAAGATTGAATGTTGTCGTCCACATGAAGAAGTAGCAGGTTGACATTTTCCAGTGGTTGGGTGAAAGTGTGAGAAATGTGCTTCCATGGATAAGGAAGAAGACATATGAAATGGGGATTTAGGGACAAGCTGATTTGAATTGAAGGGTAACTATTGTAATTTCACCTTGACTTTAAGAGATAAAAGCAACAATTTGTAATTAATATAACATGGTGGGCTTAGTTAGATTAAACCATCACACCCTCTTGGATTTCTAATCAGCCCAAACATTTGAATTTGTATCGCCTAAGGTTATTACATGGGCCAACATATACAAAAGTATTTGTTGGACTGGGTTTAATTAAATAACAAATCAGGCCTAATGAACTAAAGTAACTCGGGTCCTAGTGTTGTATTAGTCCATGACTTGTATTTGATTTTGACCTCTATCTTTTATCCTATGTTTCTATCTTTTTATAAATATATATATATATATATATATATCTTTTATTTTAGGGTGAATTATAAAAACTATTTTTGAGATTTGATCTGATTAAAAAAAAAATCAACTAACTTTTAAAATTATAAAAATAACCTTTGAGGTTTTCATCAGTCGTTAGTTGACCTAACGAAAATTGCTAATGTCATCAAACAATTAATGTGAAAGTCCAAGTTTGCCTCTAAAGTAATGTTCACAAAATGTATTGAGACAAAATGCCTTTGAAGCTATTTGTAATATTTATATTTTGTAGGGATATAACAACTTCATTAAACATCACAATTTTGAGTAACATTTTAATTTATTTTGCATATTTCATAATATTTTTTATTTTTTTATACTTATTTTATTGTTCAAAACTTTTTTATAATATTTTCATAATTTCTATTTTTCATTAATATTTAAACATTAATAATATGAGCAAAATTTAAGGCTTAAAATTTGCTCATATTATATATCATAAACTAGATAATTTTAAATACTGATGCAATTTTTATATTTAAAGATTAGAATCTATATTTACATTCAAAATTTAAAAAAAAAATAGATATATGTATATATACAAAACAAATTAAAAACTAAAATAGGATAAATTGCAAAACATATTTTTGATAATTAAATAAAAATAATTTAGATAATATTTAAAAAGTATAATTGAAAAATAATAAAACATACAAAATATAAATAATTAAAAAATTAAAAACTATTCATCTTCGGCCATCCATTAGTTTGACTAGACTTTGGTTAGTGAGGAGTATTTATAATTTTTAAAAGCTAACTGAATTCTTTTATAATTAGGCCAAACGTCAAGAAATGTAGTTTTTGTAATTCAGCCTTTATTTTATGTTACTATTACAATTAGTTAAGGGGCATAACTAGCTCTTTTTCTTTTTTAATACTTGTTTCACAACAGAAAAAAAAAAAAGAAAAAAAAAAAGGGAATTGCCAGTAAATTCTAAACAAAAAGAAAGACAAAATACAGTCATTTGATCTGAAGGATGGGAGGTTTGAGTTGATCTAAACAAATCATGCCTAAAAATGTTCCTTGGAGCAGTTGAGCTCGGTAGGTCTTTGAGAGTTCAGAAGAACATGCTTCATTAGCTAAGAAATCTGCAAATTTCGTTCCCTTCTGTGTATATGTGTGTGATTATTGTATCCATTTGTTGCATAAGTTTCCTGATTTTGGTTAATAGATCTTGAAGTTTTCTGCGGCCTTGTGAAGGAGAGGAAATGATTTGGATAACTGCTTGGGCATTTATCTCGATCCAAATTTTCCTGATATTCAATTCCACTGCTAATTGGAGCCTCCTGGATAGTGCATAAACCTCAGCAGCATGTGTTGGTGGAATGTACAATGAACTCCTGAAATGCGGTGCTAAATGACCCCACCTGCTCCAGAAACCTTCTTGGCAGCTCCGTCAGTGTTTAATTTTAACCATCCAATTGTCGGTTTTTCTCAAAGAATTTTCCTAGGTTTTTTCTTCTTTTCGGGTGGAAGGTGGAAACCAAGTAAATTAGCTACTGCCAGCTCTCCTTGCCGTTGCTTCCTGGACATTTTACCACATTTGAAGAGGTAATGCAGATAATTGTAGACTTTCCAAACAATTCTCTCTTTTCGGTCCTTTTTTGGGGGGTTGAGCGTACATGAGGATAATAATAGTATATCTTGCAAAGATTTGACAGTAGCCTCATCCTGCACAATTGCAAGGAAGGTGAAATTCTTGGATTGATCGGTGTAAACTAAGGGTGGGCGTTGGGGTAGGGTATTTCGGCCCGACTGGATCGGGGTTCAGGTAAAATGATTCTATTCTTTTAAAAAAATAAAGAATTAAATAGGGTTCAAGTTATCTGAACCCAATTTTGAAATTTCAAATCGAGTAATCCTACCCAATCGGGTAGCCAACATATTTTAAAAAAATAAACTAGGTCTTTTCTCCCTTCTTCATTTTCGTTTCTATCACCAGACTCACCACCAAACCCTATAGCTCCCCCCAACTCCCAAGCTCGTCCCAAGCAGCCAAGCCTTCCATACACTTTCACAGCATTGCACCAACTTCCTACGGCAGTGGCAGCTCCAGCGTATACTGATGGTGAGTTTCTTCTCTCTTCTAATTTTTGAGGTTTGAATATTTTGAAAATGTTCGAGCCTTTGGTTAAAATTACCTAAAGGAAGTAGCATCAAGTATAAAAATTTACCTACTTGCCAACAGGATTAGGACAATGCATCCACCATCTTCTCTGTTCTCTAAGTCTATGCTACAATCTATATCCTCTGCTCAGCTTCATAATACAGTGAATTAAAGGGAATTGGCACAGTGGTGCAGATATTGCAATGCAGAAGCAATGTCTACTGCAATATTTATTCTCTAAATAAGATTAAAATTTCTGTCATGACTCACTTTATCTTCAGGATGCAGCTGACATTCCAAGTTCCCATTTGACAGATACAGATACACAAAAGCTGTGAAATCATTCCTTCATTTTTGTGTTTGCTCGTCTCATTTTTTGCTGCAAAAACTGAAAAACAGAGGCAGCTAGCCAGCTACAGACTCTAATTTATTTAAACAAAAATAAAAACCTTAAAAAGACAATATTGGGTAAACAAAAAAAAATGGGGTCAGGATCGGGTACACTGCCTGAACCCAAAATACACGAACCCAATGCCCACCCATATGCAACACAACCAACATTTGACAAAGAAGATGAGGGAGCAAAATACTGCCCTGCAATCCAATTGCCAACAGTAGACTGGGTGTATCACACCCAGCCACAGTAAAATGGTCCCAAGGGAAGTCAGGAGTGGGTATGGAGATTAACAAGTTCGAATCAAATGTGCATTTCAAAATCAGAGTAGGGTAAGGCACAATTACAAACAATGTTATCAGAAGCTCATAATCTACTAGTATTAATTTACTCGAGCAAAAGAGGAAATGTGTCCTCAAACTTTAATTGCACATCTTAAAATTTCAATCTTGACACAAATACTGCTTCCCAAAATGCTTAAATAAACTTTATGAGTACACTAAAACAAAACCTCTAAAGAACAAATTCCACTGCTGAGATAAAAAAATATCACTGCTGTCGGGCCTCAGCTTTCTTTTTCTGCCAGAGCCTATCAAGTGCGCTGTCCGCATCACCCTGCAGAATAGAATTTCCAAGTCTCAGATATGACACTACATTACATGCATCATGACATACAACAGAACCAGGCAGCACGTGGCTTCAGACTAAATATGACTTATTTAGCTTCTTGATCAATCTGTTGTCACTCATCCAGCATACGACATTTTTCCAAGATAGCACAAATGAACATCAGAACCAGTAGAAAAGTTTGCACATTCCTCTGATGCATGAAATTGCCACACAAACATTGATTGAGATATTCTGAAGTCAAGAGTCAGTACCATGCTCGATATCTATTAGAATATACTAAGCCAATCTACAACATGAACAAACTATTCTAGCTCAAAGATCAACTAAGATCTAACCAGTAAACTGGATGGTTTTCAAGCCAATCAAGGTTCCAGCAGATAAAAATTATCCAACTTCTCCCCCCAGTCTGTATATTCTAATAGATATCAAAGATCAACTAAGATCTAACCAGTAAACTGGATGGTTTTCAAGCCAATCAAGGTTCCAGCAGATAAAAATTATCCAACTTCTCCCCCCAGTCTGTATGACACCCTGCAACTGGTTTATTCAATCCATTCAAGGATCCTAACCAATCTGCTCCGCTCCGTATAGGGTGTCAACTGGACTTGGACTTCTCTCAGGCTAAGTTTGCTGGTTGATCAAACAACATCTATGTGCAGAAGAGCTGTTATTTGAGTGTTATTTTACTTTGCTAATGGATATCATCTAGTCCTAAACTCATGCACCTTTCCTTAATGAAGATAAATCATCTTACCATTAAAAAGGAGAGTATATACCATCTAAAACAATGCAAAAAAATGAGTAATAATATTTTTTCCCTAAGCAAGAGGGAATCGCAACCATGACCAGAAATTATTAATTACTATTACACTAATAAAAGACGAAACACTTTATCTAGAATTAAAACCAACTATACAAGACAAAAATTACAATTTTAGAACTGTATCATGTTGCTCAATTTAAAGCAGTCCAACGAAACTATGCAACACAGCAACTTGAAACTAGTAAAATGATAATGCCCTACAAAGCTAAGAAATGGACAAAGCCCTTACCTGGGCGCGGATGAATCCACAGAGTGCAAAGGTGGAGGATTGGCCAGTGTATCGGCCAGTCTCATCCAAATGCCCAACGTTGATCTGAACAGATGCATGATCCTTGGAAGTGATCAGCCTGTTAGTGGCAGAGCTGCAACATCAAAAATAGACAATCAGGCATATACTCTACTTCAAAGACCTTTCATCTTTGTGTACTTCTAGAACTCATTTCAGTTATATTTGACTGAAGAACAAAAAGTAGCATATTGAATAATATACACACCACTTCCTGGGAATATAGAGATCCATGTTTTGTCCCTCCTCGTTCTGCATCCTGTCTGAATCTTCAAGCACTCGAGAAAAATTAACAAAGCTCAAAGCACCTGAATCAATGAAACCCCAATCAAACTCTGGAGTTGTAAATCAACAAGAAAGGTAAAATAATGGATCCACACCCATCAATACTCTACTCAATGAAAACCCATTAAAACGGCCAAATTTATTACCTCAAAATATTCAAATAAAATAACTTAAAACCATTACTAAATGAACTTAAGCAATCATGTCCAACGCAACAGAAATAACTAAACTAACTTTCCAAACTCCATCAGCACGTAAATATTACCACAAATAAATTCCACGCACTCACGAAGATAAAGTTGACCAATATATTAAATTTTCATTTAATTACCCAAATTCGAACAAAACGAAAGTTTTAACCCATCCTAGGGGTACAATCTCAAACTTGCGACGATTCAAATAAAATCTATTCGCTAATCTTCAACTTTAGGGGGAAAAAAAGGGGAAAAAAATGAAAAAAACAGACACACAAACACAGGCACATGAAATGTCACTCGCAAAGTGCTTTGACGAATCCAAAAACCAAAGATGGAGAAATAATCGGAGACAATAGCAGAATAAAGTGAGAGAAAGAAAAGAGCGAGTACCTCAGGAGGATACGAGTGCAGAGAGCTACTGAGGGAACAGGCGGCTTTTCTCTAATCTGTTTAATAGGAGAAGCCACTCAAAACCCTAGCTCCTCTTTCTATTTTGTGACTATTTAATTTCTTTTTGGCTAAAATATATTTACTCTAAAAATATATTTCATCCATCTCACTTATATATATATATATATAATTTGATTTTTACAAAACTTAAAAATACAAATTTTAAAATATATTTACATAATTTTTTTAAAAATATAATAATTGCAAATTAGTATTTTAACAATTACTTAAAAGGAGATGATATTTTTGTGGGAAAAAATTATTTAAAAAATGCACCTTATTTTAAAACATTCAAAACAGAAATAGAATTGATATAAATTTAGGAGAGAGGGAGTATTGTTTTGTATTATCCTTTTGTTTTTAGTTGGAGCTCAAATACTCAATATTATTTTTACTTTTTTTGGAAACTTTATTCTATTAACTAATAATTTGAACTTGTGCTTCTTTGTAGCCAATGATTTACTATTCAGATGCATGGCAAACTATACGGTGAAAGTATACATGCAAACGAATTAAGTTGAGAGTATATATAATTGTTTGAATTTTTTTTAGTTTAAAAAAGTATATTTAATTTTATTTTGATTATTAATTTAATTAAATTTGAACGAAATTTAATCGAATCGAATATAAATCGAGTTCAAATAGTTTAATTTTTTTATATTTTTTTTTTTATTTTCTCACTAATCGAGTCGATTTCAAATCGAGTTCTAAATCTTATTGAAAGAAAAAATATGTTCAATTTTGATTTGTTAAATTAACCAAATGAGTTCAAACGAGTTTTTAACAATTGATTTCAAGTCGAATATCAAGTAATTTGATTTGTTATTCAATTTTATGTGAAAATATAATTAAGACTGAAAAATAAATCAAAAATTAATCGAGATTTTTATATAGTTAAAAGTTTGTTGAATTTGACTTATTGAACGTAATAAATTAAATTCACAATATATTTTATATTCGATAAATTTGAAATTTCAAACCTATAGAAAAGCTTTTTTGAAAAAAGAAAAGAGGATATCAAACTAAATAAATTACTAGTGAAGACTAAGTTATACATAACATATTTTCTCATAATTTTTTGGTTAATTTTCTTTATCCCCTAATGCTTTGAGTATGTATCAATCATCCCCATCTCCTAATAAAACTTTTAATACCTCCCTAAATTCATAAAGTATATAATGATGGATAAAAGTACTCCTAAACTAAGTAAAAGAATTATCCTTTTTGATAATCTTTATATCACTTTGCCTCCTCTACAACTAAATATCAATTAGTTTGTCCCCAAATTTATTCAGTACTAATTTTATTAAAAAAGTTGGCCTTCAATTAAGTTTAAATTAAATAAATAAAAAATATAAGTAAAATGGTATAGAGAGAAGGCACGTTAAATTTTAAACTATCTCATGTAAATTTACAAGAATTGTGATAAAGTTCTTGTGGTTTTTTTAATTTTTAATTTTGATTACACATTTACAAATATATATATATATAGGATATATGAATAAGATGGTAGTTATACACATTTATGTTAGATGGTTTTAAGTTAATGTGTATTCTTTATACTATTGAAATCATACTTCACTCTTTATTTAATTTAGATTTAATTGATCATTTTTTTATTTATAAATTTGAATAAAATTTGGGATCAAATTAATTCGCATTTGATTGTGGAGGGCGTAAATTATAGATTATATTAAAGTGGGTGAACTGAATTTTTACTTTTATTTAAGGGTATTTTATTTATTAATATTAATTATTTTAATTTAAAGAGGCATTTAAAAATTTTATTAATAGAGGGAGTAATTAATATGAAGCCAATAGTACAGGAGATTAAAATGAATTCAGCCCTATTTTTTGTTGATAAAAAAATCAGTGGTAGAGGTACGACAGAAGTTGCCAACTGCATAATCATGCAGAATCTAGGGATCCTAAAAGGGTTTGAAAGTTAACAAGGAAGAGATAAATTAATTATGAGTGGATGGAAAGAAATAGAAAATATAAGGCCTTGTTTGGTTTTATTTGTTTTTATTTTTATTGTTTTTAAGTGTAATTTGATTTTTGCATTAACTATGTATGAAAAATGTGTTTGGATATAGAATTGATATTGACTTTATTAAATTGATATTGATATTTTAGTGTAAGAATGATCTTATTATTTTTTATGTCCCATCAATCAAATTATATTGAGTTGAGAAATTATTATTTAATTTATTAAAAATTACGTTATAGGAAGAGAAACTATTATTTTAATTAGTTAGTGAACTTTAATTTTTTTTAAAAATTAGTGAAATATTATATCAACACATTAATAATATAATCCCACTTTGACTAAATCAATGTGTAAATTTATGATTTATGATTTATGATTTATAATTATATTTATGAAAATAAAAATAAGTCATATTTTTATTAAAAATTTGCAAGCAAACATATTTTGGTAGATAAGAAGATCAACTTTTGAGAAAACAAAGGGGTTATTATGGTAAAAACAGTGAAGAACACCAACTTTTGTAATGTCATGTCTCTTAATAAAGGTGTGTAGATATACACGTATACATTCATAGGCTTAGGTAGTGTTTGGAAGAGCTTTATAAATTGTTTGCAAGCTTTTAGTTTACAGAAAGTAGCATTAGAGTGTTTGGATTGGTTGGCCTTAGTTTGGGCTTGGCTTCAGTTGAGCAAAAAGACCAGAAGTTGGAAGCAAGTGCTTTTTACAATTTTTGGCTTTTTATGTCCAACTTCTTGATAACATTTTTACCCTCATTATTTTTTCAATATCCCCGATTTACCCTTTGACTGCTGCATCGAATATGATTTATACATATGCATATGGTTATTATTATTATTCTTGGTATTAATTAAAACTTATGTGCATCTGTTTATATATGTGTAATATAAAGTTTGCTGATCAAACATGTGTAAAGGTATTTTCTATTTACAATATATTTTAATGATATATATTCCTACATAGGTACTTGTATTTTATCCACATAAGATACATACATATATACACACGTGACAGTTATATAAAATATATTCCAATATATATATTTTGTAAAAAGCTTACTTATATATATATATATATATCTAAATACATGTGCATATTTGAACATAAGGTATATTTGTGTCTATAATGTATTCATTCATTATTATTAAATAAGAATACTATATATATATATATATATGTGTGTGTGTGTGTGTGTAGATACATATATTTACATACATATAACTATAAACATACAAAGAAATATGTATGTATTTGATATAGTATCTCCTCTATTGACAAGGATTGATGTTTCCAACGAACTGAATCAGTTAACTGCTCTCGCCTGTGACACAAGCAAATAGTAAGGGGCGTCGGAGTTTTTTCACTGATAATTTTTTAACGATCAAATTAAGACTAGAGTTTAGAAAATCTGAATAAAAGATAACAAATAATTTTCACATACCTTCAAATGAGATATTAAGGGGTATTTATAAGTGTTTAACTAATGATTATGATCGGGTGTGACAAAGTACATTGGATTGGGTATTTTAATATAAATTGGACCTCATTATTCATTGGTCCTTGCGAAATAATTGACTTTAGATAAACTATTAGACTTAAACTATTATTAAATCCATCATATAGCCCCACTCTGAGAAAATATAGGGAAGATAGATTAGACGAAAGTACTCTACAAATCTATTGGACCCGACCCAAGTAAGAGTAGGATATATAAATTTAATTGAAGAGAAAGTGCGCAATGCTTTTTTAAAATCGTGCTTCTAAGGTGGCATGGATTCTAAAGATATGTCATTTTTCTTTTATCCTCTCTTCAAATATTAATCCCTTAATAGCATTTTGTTTCTCTTTCTTTAGAAACTTTCATCCCACATGTCAAAGATAAAAAAAATTCCTCCTAAGTGTTAGAGATAAAAAATTTCTCCCATGTGTTAAAATTTTTTCTTTTTTGGAGTTTGAATCAAATATGCAAGGGGATGTGAGGATGTTT
>CM033106.1:22671673-22770767 GCA_019321725.1 Paulownia fortunei
TAAGTACACGTTTTCAAATTGTCCAAACTGGATAATTCAGAATTTAACATCAAATTTTAAAATTATTAAAGATTTTAAAAATTTTTGATGCTAAATTCCAAACGGGGTCTAAGGTTTGTGAATGCATATACAAAAATAAAACTAAGAAAATATAATCAATTTTTATTAAACCGGTCCAATCCCTAAATTATTTTTAAAATAAGATCTTATTTTAATAAATTATTTTAATTTTGTTAATTTTAATTATAAATTTACCATTACTAGATATTATTTTTGCCAAACAATTCACTAATTTATTTTTAAAATAAGACCTAACATTTTATAAGCTCAAAAAATATCTTATAAGATGCAAGAGTTTATAAGATCTTTTAAATAAATTTAACCGAACACCATCTAAATATATTTATAGTTTATTACCATAACAATACAAATCTAACTATTTTTGATTTGCTATTATAAATGAAAAGTATCAAAATCAATTATACTTAGTACTGGCAATGTTGTGTAGTTAAATCCCAAACTAGTTGAAATGAGGTGTAATGGGTTAAATTGTGATATTTCATTGATTTTTTAATTTGAAAATTGAAAAGATAGTTAATTTAGAAAAAGAGTTCCATATTGTAATCCTATTCTACAGTTTGATTTTTAGATTGATTTAAATTAGGATAATCTAGAACCCTTCTTTTATCAGTTTTGGTATTGAAAAATCTTACTGAATTATTCATGTAGTGGTAAGATTTATTTAAAATTTTATTTAAAAAATTATATAAAACCCTTCTTTTATCAGTTTTTATTTAAAATTTATTTTATAAATTAATAATGGTTGTGCTAACAATATTATTATTATTATTATTATTATTATTATTATTATTATTAACACTAATAGTGGTAATAAAATAAGTGTATATTATCATAAAAATGTTAATGAATTTAAATTATAATTTAATAATAGGATGAATGTCACTTTATCCCCTCAACTATATATTTGTAACACTTATCCAAATACACTAAAATTGACTTGAAGATTGGCATTATAATAACAAATAATAAACTATGTACAAATGGCATATACAACTAGGAATCAAGATCCAATTTTCATAGATGAGATGCATAATCATTTATTATTTTATCACAATTATTGGAAGAAATCAAAATCACAGAATCTATAAATAATAATTAATTCAAATCAAGAATCAACTTAACATATTCATGGAACGTACCAGACGGCAGCTACTCGCGATGGCTGCTCGCGGCGGTGGCGGTGGTGGTGGCGGTGGCGGTGGGAGTGGCTGCTAGTGCCTTGGGCGGTGGCAATGGCTACTGGTGCCTTGGGCAGTAGCACTGGCTGCTTGCGATGGGGCAATGGCTGTGGCAGGAGCCTGTTGCACAGGGCAATGGTAATGGTAGGTGGTGGCGGAGGCGGCGGAGGCGGCGGAGGCATTGGAATAGCAAGGAGGCGGCGGCTGGTGCGTGGGTCAGCGACGGCATCACTAGAAATTCATAATGTTCATACCTTGTTTGGAATGCAGTATTTTGTATGTTTTCTTCCTTGATCTTCAATTGATAATACCCTGAGCGCAAATCAATCTTAGGAAATTACTAATGCTCTCTGCAATTGATCAAAGAAATAATCTATTATTGGAAGTGGATACTTATTCTTGACTGTTACTTTATTCAACTCTCTATAATCAATGCACAACTGCAATGTACAATTCTTCTTTGTCATGAACAACATAGGTGCTCCCCAAGAAAAATAACTAGGGCGAATAAAACCCTTATCAAGTAATTCTTGCAATTGAACTTTCAAATCTTTCAACTTTGTTGGTGCAATTCGATATGGTGCTTTAGAAATAGGGGTAGTCTTTGGCATAACATCAATCACAAATTCAATCTTTCGATCTGGTGGCAGTCCTGGTAAATTATTTAGAAATACCTTAAGAAATGCTTGAACCAAATCTACATTTTCTGGCTTCAATTGTGCTTCGATCGAGGTATCCAGAACACTTTCCAAATATCCAACACAACCTTTATTCAATATTTTTTAAGCTTTCAAAATAGTTATAATTGGTAAGGATTGTGACAATAAAGTACCACTAAACACAAACTGTTTTTCTCTAGGTGGCTGAAAAATCACAATCTTCTTGTAACAATCAATTGTTGCATGATATTTGGTAAGCCAATCCATGCCCAAAATAACCTCAAAATTTAGCATTGGTAAAACAACGATATCCGCATAGAGTGTCATGTCACTAATCTGAATAAAACATGCCCTTAACATTTGGTTGGAATCCATTTTTCCCCAGATAGAACTATCACACTATACTTTACTTTTAATAAATCTGGTTTAATGCTAAATTTTCACATAAATGCACAGGATGCAAATGAATGCATAGATCCTAAATCTATCAATGCAATTGTAGGTATCCCAGAAATTAAAACAGTACCTGTGATGATGGAAGTATCTGTATCAACTTGTTCTTATGCCATTGCATATACTCTCCCTTAAACTATTGGGCAATCCTTTGCTATATATCCGGGATTTTTACACTTAAAGCAACTATTAGTACCACTAAAGTATTCCCCAAAATGATTCTTCCCACACTTAGCACATCTAGGCCTTTTAACTGTAGTAGAAGTCTACCAAACTCTATGACGCTCTTTATTCCCTTGGTTTGATTTTTGCTCTCATTTCTTCCACTGATTAAGATTTCTAGGAGTGAATACTTGCTTCTTTTGTTGATAAAATTTCTCAATCTTTTCTCATCTAAGTCATCCATTAAAGTCTTTTCCACCAATTCCCTGAACTTTGTTGTTGAAGACATTCTCATATCTTTTCTAATTTCAGGATTAAGGCCTCTTAAGAAATGATTCATCTTCTCATTGTTGTCTCTAGCGATGTATGGCACATACTTACAATCATTTGCAAATTTTTTCACATAATCACATACAGCATCCCTGGTGAAATACTTATCATAAAAGATTAGTTTAAACCTCTCACAAGTTAGTTCTTCTATGTTTACTACAAGTTTAGCTCCTTCCCACTAGGTTTTAGCATCATTTTTCAACAAGAAAATTGCATAGAGTACTTTCTCAACATTGTCAATTTACATGTAGTCAAAGATAGTGTCTAATGATTTTACTCATTCCTCTGCAACCATGGGATCAGACCCACTATTAAAATCAACATGTTCCATCTTTCTAATTTTATCATATATAGCTTATAAAGTATCCTGTCGAGCTTGTGGTGGAGGAAGTCGTTGATTCTGTTCTTGGTTTCTATGTTCCATATCTAGTAATTGTTGTGTTTGTTCATTATGCATTCTAGTCTGCTGTTGAATGAGATCAGTCAAATTATTCACCAAACTATGATTACCCTCATGATTATCCATTGTCTTCCTTTTTTGTGTCATGACCTAATATGCATTGCTCAATCTCATTCTATTTCTTAGCTAATATAAATGCATAATCATAACAACAACATAAAATAAAATCTAATCAAGTAAACATAAAAGTAAATAAATAAATAGTTGACTAAGTTTCCCAACTAGGATGTGTTCATATGACTTTTTTAGTCTTCAGGAATAACTAAACCTCCTCTCTAATACCACAAACAGTGACACCCCTTAACCTAACTGCAAAAAATAAATAAGTTGATACAGTTAAATCAAGAAATGTTAACTTTTTATCAATACTAGAGCTATAGTTTTAATAAAAGTTCCTTTTTTTGGCTATAAGAGAAAGAACTTGAATTCATTTGTTGTTTCATTTCATTTAAACACACCATATACATAAATCAAAACTGAGTACATCTATTTACAAAATCATAATAGAGCAATTTATTTAAAAACAAAATAGAGTTTTCAAAATAGGCTACAAAACAGTTTAAAGTATGGCATATGAACAAATCTCTGTCCAGCCGCTCTAGAGACTCAGTCAACCTCTAAAATTATATATTTTTAGTTGCGTCACATGAATCTAATGAGCTAAAGGTTCAGTAAGGTGAAATTGATGCAATAACAAATAGCGTACATGCAAATCATTAAATGCATTATTCAATTTAATAACTTTCATTCATAAATCATTCTTTAAGGCCCTTAAAGTGTGGTACCTAACTAATAGCGATAGATTATGATTTTTGAAACATGTTCATAATGATTGTCCAATAAGAGAAATAATACGGGGTTTCCATACTTGGTCTTTCAATCTCAGGTATTGGTCTTATTTTGTCTCATTCAGTATGACTTTCCTATATCGATTTTTCAATCTCAAGTATTTGCTACCATTTGTTGGGTTCGTCGGTCCCTCCCGCGTTCCTTGCCTACCTGACCATTAATCAAGTATTGTACTTCCTTTTCAAAAATCTCATTATATTTTTAATATAGTATCATGCTTCATGAATCATGTATGCATCAAACATTATATCATTTGGCAAATAAGAATAATTACATTAAAACATGAACAACATTATATGATTCTTATGATATAACAAATGAAAGTTTCAACTTACCTCAAGTTTAAGCTAAGTGAAAAGGTCAATTTCTTTATAAGATAGGATGTGTTAAAGGCCTAATATAATCAAATCATGTATCTTTTTATATTTTTTTAATAAATTACATAATATATTCTAATTAAAATCATATACACTTTTCACTGTTTTGTAAACATTTTCATATCAATTACATGACCTCAAAAATAATGCATACTTCATATTTTACTACTAATCCAAGACATTAAACATTAGGGCAGCCATTAAATATGAGCACAATCCGAATTAAAATGACATAAACTCAATTCTAACTTAAATTGATTCTAACCTTCAATTAAGAAAACTAATTGCTATTGTTCACAATCATTTTAGTCACTTCCAAACACAATATAAGAATTACAAGATTAATAAAAATAAGTAAATTAAGCATATTTCACAAGACTATCAATTTTGCTAGAAACTAGTTTAATTAGCTTGATTTTGGCTTCAAGTCTATCCCACTTAAGTTTTCATTCATACAAAAACGTACTAAAATACGTAACCATCCAAGATACTATAAAGTCATCATATGAAACATTGAAAAAGAATATACCTTGATTAAATTGTAATTAACCTTCAAAATCAACGGTTTTCAAACTTAAAATGGTGGAAACTTGTTCTAATTTGTGTTCTATGGTTTCCTATAGATTGAATTTAATTTTTGTGAGTAAGAGAGTGTAGAAATTTTGGAGAAACTTTGGATAAGAAAGCTAGTCATTTTTTACGAGCTTCCATAAGAAAATATGGCTAAAAATGACTTGTTTGATATTTCAGAGACAGGTAAGTGGAGAGTGGTGATTGGTTGACTCATGCTTGGTGTCTTGTCATGAAAAGAACCATATTTATGGGCTAAGAAGATGACAAAAATTGATACTTTGGTATTATAATCAAGTGCAATGTGTTTTAGAATGATTTCATGCAACCTAGTCAACCAACCAATCAAATTGCATCATTTTGCCTACTTTTAGCTCTTAGTCAAATGTAACATATTTCAAGAAAATATTTAGGCAAATAATCACTTTAGAATGTTACAAGTATAGAGCAATACAAATAATTCATTTCATGGTCGTTCAACACATCAATCTTTCTTAATCAAGATATCGAGTTTTTCACTACGAAAAGACACTTAAGGAATATATTAAATCAAGAACCAAAAGTTTAATATCATATTTTATGTACTAATACATGTTAATGCATAACTGGAGCACATAATAATAATAATTACTCATATTCGTGCAATCATGCTATTTGTATGCCATAATCCAATAATGCGTATTGATTAGATGCATATTCATGCAAAATACTTATTATTGGCTATGCAAGAGATAATTAGGCATTATAGTTTTGCTTTAGTTTCTTTCACAAATTCAATCTTTGATTTGGAATCTTTCTTTGTATTTGAACACTTATAAATATAATCATGGCCTTGATGATACCGTCTAACTTGTCCAATAGAGAGGATTTCATCAAGTTTAGCTTTACCAGTGTTCATTCTAGATAAAGAAGTTGTGACTTTTTCAACTTAGCAAGTGTGTCAATGAGGATCTTATCCTTCTTAACAATTTGGAGTTTACTATGTTCCAACTCATGTTTTAACTCCATTGTTTGACATGAAAGTTTAACAACCTATTTCTCTAATGACATGTTAGTCTTACCAATTTCAAGCCATTTGTGGTACATCTAGTTATACACCTTCTCTATTTCCTCAAGACTTGGTTTATCACCATCATAATCATCACTGCTGCAGTTAAAATCATCATCAGTTGAAATATTTTGAATAATTTTTCTTTACCTTTTGAAGTAGAAACACACAATATTCCAACTGGTGTTTCAACATGATTTGTGACAACATTTTTCAAACTGGATAATTACATATTGTTTAGCACAAAGAGCAAAATGATTGCTCACAACATCATCTTCTTCTTCCTGGTTGTCCTCTGATTCAACATCACTCTATGTTTTGTTTAGTGATCTTCTCTTCTTCTTGAGAGTGTTTGCACATTATGATTAGATATGTCCATAGCCTTCACACTCTCTGCATTGGATCCATTTATCTTTCCTGTCATTAGAAAATGAAGAAGGATCAAAAACGCTTTTATTTTTAGGAACATTAGAATTCTTACCTCCTTTAGATTTTTTATCTTTCATCTTTTTCAAGAATTTTCCAAAGTTTTTGGTAAGAAGAACCAGTCGATCAGTCATGTCATGAATATCAGTTTGAACATCATCTTCAGTTTCCTAAGATTTAGCTCACAGCGTAATTCCCTTATCTTTTTGCTATTTATCTTATTTTAAATTCAACTCGAAGGTATGCACTGAGCCCATAAGTTCATCTTTGGTAACATCTTTGGCTTTTTCAATAGCGGTAACTTTGTGAGCAAACCTATCAGGCAGGGATCTCAACTTCTTCCTCACTAGCTTTGTATCCTCATACTTTTCACCTAGGGCATGGGTGTCATTTAGAATGTTATTGAGCTTGGTGTTGAAGTCAGTAATGGTTTCATTCTCTTTCATTCTAAGGTCTTCAAATCTGAAAGCTAACATTTATAACTTTGAAAGTCTGACGGATGTATTTCCTTCATAGGCCACTTGAAGTATGTCCCATATATACTTAGCGATTTCACATGTTACAATAAGCCTGAATTAGTTTAAGTTAACGACAGTAAATATAGCATTCAAGGCTTTAGAATTGTTGTTTGCAAGTTCATCTTTAGCAGTAGTCCACAAGGATTCTGGTTTGGAAACCACCTCCTTTTTCTCATTTTCCATGACCAAATGTGTCCAACCATTAACAACGGATCGCCATTCTTTCTCTCCAACAATGGTGGGCATGTAACTAAGTCTTCTTCACGTAGGATATCCATATCTGTAGCTAAAAATAACAATTGATTAGTCCAAGATCTCACTAAGTATGTCCAGTGTCTACCATTTATGCCACTTGTTAAAATCTGTTGTCATCTAAATTAATTCAATTTAACATTTTTACTAGATTTGTGATATTTCAGTTTAATGTTATAACATTAGTTAGAACATGAACACAGATGCACAACAAAAATTAAAATTGACACCAGCAATTTTAACGAGATTCGGATATCAAATATCCTACTCCGCAAGGCCACGCTCAGAGAGAAAACAATCCACTATCAGTAAAAAATTACACAATACGATAAAAGGACTTATAAAACAAAACTAAAGACTCTCTCTTTGTTTTGATGCCAGTCTTGTATTATTCCACTAGTGGACTTATTTGCGAGATCCCCACAACTTGAATCTGTTTTGTTGAACTCCATTCAACGCTGAACCCCTTTAGATAGCAGGGCGTCTTCTCTCGAAGGCTCACCTTATTCTCCCAAAGGATGTTCAATGGCGATGTTCCAACAACGTTTGAAACACACATGTAACTCCAAAAAATTTTGAAGCTCAATTCTTGATGATCGATCTCTGATACCTGGAACTTAGAATCTACTGCAACATATCTGAATATAGTCTATGAAATCCACAACCTAAAACTAATGCAGGAATGTATTTAAATACACATATTTCAATAGTTAGATTCCTAATTAACTACGTAGAATGTTACCTAGTCTACCTCAAAGACTTTCCCAACACAAACTTTCTATGTTTAACATTCAATTTCAACTCGAATTCCTACTCTAAATAACAAGATTCAGACACTCAATCTTGGTAGAAAATCGATCGGAAGCTTTTTTAAATTCTGATTCATCTGGATAAGGCAAGTGTAATATCTTAATCCAATATGGTAAGTATGAAGAATCATAATCCTATAAGGAAAACAAATTATAATAGTTAGTCTTGCACTAAAATTCTCATTAAAAATATGAAAAATTCAACTTACCATAATTAGGGAATCCAATTAAATTTAATTTGTATTTTGCACAAAAAAATGCCAACAAATAATAATTAAGTCATGGACTTAATAAGATTTATAGAATATTTGGCAGCATAAGATCTGATACAAGGATAATTCATCACCTTGCCATTATGTGATAGTCCAATCCTCAAACTATTGTAAATTGTTGCTAGAACACAAAATCCCAACTCGACCAGATCAATCTTCTTATACTCCACTAGTAAGTGCCAACTAGGAAACCAAAACAATGGATTAATTCTCAATTCTCGTGGTTTAGGACTCAATATTAGCCCTTAGCATAGTAATACAAATGTTATAGAATGCCTCGTGTTGATCATAGTATGTCATTTGGCATACATAATCGTTCACTAAGCAAAACACCATTCACAAGATCATCGCATAATGTACTCAATGAAAATTTATCATTCATAAAAAAGACCAAATCAATACAAAAATCATCAAGTCACAAGGTTAGCATTGTCCATTTCTCTAAGATATTATAAAATTACATTTTGTTTTGTAGCTTAATTATTATTATTATTATTATTGTACTTTTATTTTAATCACAAGCATTATTTTATACAAAACTCTACTCGTATATCAGCAAATATCATATATTATTAATGATTCATTTGTAAAAATATGAGTAATAAAATGTACGATCTCATCATAATTTTTAGACACGACATATAAATTTATTTAAGTTAACATTTCACACTACCAAAGTAGTAATGGATGAGAAAACAGATTGATCAAAAAAGTAGATTGAATAGAGTATTTAAAGACATAAAATAAATAGTTAAAATTTAAGTAATAATTTTAATTAAATAAATTTTTAATCTATAAACTTTAATTATTTAAATTTTTGGTTGCATTATCTTCTTTATTTGACCTTGTCGATTCGAGTTATTCTCTTTTTATTTGGTTTCATAGAATTTCTTGTATCTTTTTTAATTTATGTTATATCTTCTCTGTAATTTAGTTGTTGATCTGGCATTTTTTATTCTTTTCAATTGATAAAATGATAACAATAGAATAAAATCATGAATAAAATAAAATCACATAATTTTATAATTTTAATATTAATCAACATCAATTAAAAATTTTGAGAAAATGAAAGTAAAGAAAATAGTAAATGAAGAGCTTGCTCATTGAATTCTATATACTCTTAGATATTTATAATAACTGTAAGCCACGAGAAATAAATTGCTGTAAAAATTATTAATTGGTTTGCCTAACTCAAAAAGACTTTATACATATTATTGAATTTGATATTTTTCTATCAATATAAAGACAAAATACATTTTTGGTCCTATTACTTGGCTTGTTTTTATTTTGGTCCTCTAAAATGTAGATTACCAACTTAGATATACTATCTTTCAAATTTTGGCATTGAATTTGGAAACTTTTCAGAAATAGATGAACAATTAACAATGTAAATTTTTTTATTGATTATTTTTATAAGAAACATGCTAAATTTTCTCTCCAAATCAAGTTTAATATATTTTTCCTTCAAAATATTGAAAATGAAAAAGAAAATGGAAGTGGAATAAATATCAAATAATGATTAAATCTCTTAGTTGAGATCTAACTTGGACCGAGTCATTTCAATCATTTTTTTTTCTTTTTCTTTATTTTTTAGATTTAAATAAATATCAAATAAAATATGTATTTCCGCTCATCCCAAAAGAAGCTCACAATCTTCGCACCCCCAACAGGAGGTCTTGTGCCCTCACACCCCCAAGATGTGGTCTCGTGCCATCGCGTCCCTATGAAGAGTTCGCATGCCATTGCGCCCCTACGAAGAGCTCGCATACTATTATGCCACCAGGAGGAGCTCCCGCTATTGTACCCATAGGAGCTCATGCGCTCGTGCCTTCAAGAAATTCTACCAGTAGAGAAGAGACCAATTACTTAGAAAATTTCTACAAAATTTAGCCCCTAAGGCTAGCATTTTAACTCAAGTTGTCAAGCCCCAAGTAGCTCTTATTCAAGTACTTAGTAAATTTTTTCAAGATCAATAAAGTTCTTTACCTTGCGTTACAACTACTTATCTGCATGCTCTACTACTTAACAAAACTACTACCACCAACCCTAAAGGTCGACGAGATTGCCTTGAGGTTACTAATGAGTCTGGCCAGCTCGACCCCAGAATCTCACAAGTTTGACTTCTCTTGAGGCCAATGGCAAAGCGCATCCTAAGATTACCCGTCATCCCTTGAGGTTAGCCAAAACCTAGCCCTAGATAGTTCAAGGGAATTCTTCCGAGATAAAAAACTTAAAATATCTATACATCCTGGGATTACCTGCCATTCCTTGAGATTAGCCAAAGTCTAGCCCCGAATGGTTCAAGGGAATCCCCATGAGATAAAAACTTAGGAGCCCTACTAGCATCCACACTTAAGAGGTCCTACCGACCTCCACTCTCGAGCAGCTCTACCGACTCCCACACTTAAAAGGTCCTATTGACCTCTACCTTCGAGGAGCCCTACCAACTTCTATAATTGAGAGGTTCTATCGATATCCACCTTCGAGCAGCGCTATTGGCTCTCACACTTTGAGATGTCCTACTGACCTCCAACCTTGAGGAGCCCTACCGGCTCGCCAATATAAAAATCCATGCCGACTTTTTCCATTAAGGGTAATATAAAGTAAATAACCATCGCATAAAATAACCAGAAAAGTCTAAGTAAATAAACTAAGCATATGAAGAAGATGAACAGTTAACATTGGCTAAGCCCCTGATGACCTACGACCACATGGACTGCAAAGCACTGCTATAAAGTGGATTGTGACCAGGAGAAGACGAGCAACCTCACTTGCATATAAAGAAAGACCACTCCAAGTCAAATCTAGGTTAAGCCCAACAAGCCTGACGTGTTTTACTTGGAAAAAAAATAGGACGAGCCAAGTATAGCTTGACCTGGTCAGGTCGAGCTGAGGCTCAATCGAGAAAAAAAAATAGGGCAAGCCCAGGGAGTTCGACCTAATTAGGTAGAGTTGAGGCTTGACTTGAAAAAAAATAACAGAAAAAGGAAAAAGTAGAAGTAAAAGACGTCGTCCATATTATTGTGCCCTCACGTGGAGCTCACACGCCAATGCACCCTTAATAGGTGCTCTCACACCCTATGGAGAGCTCTTGCGCTATCGCGTCCCTAAGAGGAATCTCGGCGCCATTGCCCCTAGGATGAGCTCATAAGCCATTGCTACCCTAAGAGAAGTTCTCGCGCCTCCAAGAGGAGCTCGCGATAAGGAAAGACTAAATAGTGCAACCTCCATATAAAATGACAAACTTGAAAAGAGTGACCTCGCGATGACCTACATTCGTCGCCCTTCGGAGGGGAAGAAGATATACTACTACCTTTGCTCCTATAGTGGCACCTCTATCAACACCACTCATCTTGCCTAGAGTAGGTGGTGCGCCCCTTTCGCTAAGAGCATGTGAAAGACTAGACTCTCTAAACTTACGGGACCATGGGGTAAAAAATAAATGATCTCTATGAACCCGAGTAAAAATTACACTAAGTAATTGGACTCAACATGACCACTCCAACTAACTCCCTGACTAAATGAAACGATCAAACTGAAAAGGATGCAAAGATGATAATTGGCAATTACAACATGCTCACACTGTGCTCGACAAGCTCGTGTGACTGCGTTCTTGACCTGCGCATATGTTATGCTCGACCAGGGCATGTGCACCATGCTAGACCTATGCACACATTGTGCCCAACTTGTTCCCTCAACCTACACGCATACAACACGCTTGACCTACATATAGTACTTGACCTGCCGGCATGTGCGCCACCACCGATTGACCTGGGTAGTAATCTTTGCATGAACACTACTCGACGTGATGGTAGGCAAACATAACTCCAGCGACAATGCCCTAATGTCATCCCCTCCAACTTCTACGGCATCACTAGGCCACGATTATCTTAATTTTAAACTTCGCCATGAGATAGTATTGTTGTGTTCGACACAATATCAAGAAGAAGAGACAATAAGGCAATAGCAAGAAAAAGAGACTGACAAAAATCTAAGTATTTCCATTACCAACACATTGAAAACCCATGCAATCCCTAAAAATGGCCTACGCATAAGCACAACAAAAAGCCTACACACTCAACTCAAAACTCAACTTGACAGATGGAATGTAACCCAAAACTATTCACCCCTAAAGATGACCTACCCCAAGCCATTCATCCCAAGAGATGACATGCCACAAGCTACACACCCCAAGAGGTGACATACATCGAGCTACTCACCCCAAGAGGTGATCTGCCCCAAGCTATTCATCTCAATAGGTGACACACTCCAACACTCTTTACTCTCAACCAACTCTCCCTACACTAGGTTTGATCGAGAATAGGGGGCTTATGATGGTTTATGAGCCCAAAATAGGCCCAAAAGGCTAAGTTCAAGAAGTCTGTCTAGATTATCTTATGATGGGCCATGAGCCAAAAATAGGCCCAATAGGCTAAGTTCAAGAGGTCCGTCTAGATTATCTTATGATATGTCATGAGCCCAAAATAAGCTCAAGAGGCTAAGTTCAAGAGGTCCGTTTAGATTGTGGGCTGGAATAAAGACATAACCCAATGGACTGTGTTCATGGGCTCTACAAGATAATAAGACAAATTGGGTTATAATACTCAACCTAAGCCCATTAGGCTATAAGGTCAATTCCCACGAAAACCCTCACATCAATACTATAAATATCCCCAATCTTCATTATTGAAAAGTATACGATTAATTATGCACTTATATGCTCTCAAGATTTACGACTTGCATTTATTTTCTCTAGAACTGAGTTGAGCATAGGAGGGTTTTTGTCGGGTCAACCATCGATACCCCTAATGATTTTTATGATGCAGGAAATAACCTGCTCAACAATCTGAGTTCAGCAAAAGTACTACTAAAAGGAATGATACCACATCACTAGAAGATCAGCAAAGTCAACCATATTTGAAGAACTAAAAACATATTAACGAAATTCTAAGAAGTGGCTAGAGTTCAAGACTAGAGGAAGAGGGCTAAAGGGTCACAGCAAAGTGAGGACCCATTACCTTTAAAGGATTAAGTTATATTTGTAAACTTTATTTTATTAAATTGCTATAATCCAAACCAACAGATAGAAAAGCAAAAATGAGGCAAATGGGACGAAAAGAACAACAGGCTATAACTTAGACTTTGACTGTACAAATAGTATGAAAAAATCGAGACACCTATAAAAGAAAGCTGAAGACAGAAGCAAAAGAGAGAAGTCTTTGATAATTTTCTGAAAAACTTGAGATATACACGCAAAAAGGCAATCTTCAGACTATGAGACATAAAAATCAGTTTGAGATAAAAAAAAAACACTCAGCAAATCTTCATGTGCAAAATTTTTTTCTGAGTGACACACTTAACACTACCATCAAAGGGCTATTGGGGTAAACTTGAACCTGTGTGGGAAAAATTAAGAACTCGGACCTGTGTTGAAGAGTTGAAACTCAAACTTGTGTGGAAAGACTAAGATGCATTATTACAGGAGTTCGGGGAATGAGAGGCTGAGAAGAAATTAGAGGCTTAGTTATGGGAACTAAGTGGTTGTAATATAATTGATTTGGTTATAAATCTTAATTTGTTTTAGTAGATTCCTCTTATGTGTTAGGAGTATAGTGGAGTTAAAAGAATACCCTACCTTTCAACCACTATAAAATTACTCTGTTGTTTATATTTCTACATTTTACATTCCAATAATTTGATTTACTTGCTTACTTGTTTATTTGTAGTTGTGTTTATCCACTTACATTACTCAAACTGCATCACACTACATATGAAATGACACATATAGTTAAGTGTTTATTAATATTTTCATTACATAAGCCTGAGGTTCATTGAGTTATTTTTAAAAGGTTCACACCAACTAGAACATCTCAGTGAGCAACTTAGTTTATACCTCATTAATCTAAAACCAGACCCTAGTATTTTAAAAAGAAAACGAGTTTAAAGTTCAAAAGTTGGCATTTCCAAAAGGGCTTTGAAATTTTAGTGAAAAGTTTTGGAAGGTCTATTCAAGTATCCCCCAGACTTTTTCATGCCACTTGGGACCAATAAGTGGTATCAGAGCAATTAACTGTTGTTACGTTTTTTCAAATCTCACAATTTGAGTCATATCCATTTTCCTTGAGAACTTATACTCATTTTTCAACATGAAAAATATTGATAGCATATCGAGATTTCTTATGTTTTCTATTGATGATAATGATGATTGGAAGATTCATATGCAGGCACACTTGTCATCATTAGACGGTGACATACAAAAGATGTTAGAAGAAGGTCTACTGAGAAAAAAAAATACAGATCCATCCAGTAGAAGAGCTTGCAAACAAACCAAAATTCGAATGTCGCCCACTAACAAAAAGAAGGCAAGTCTGGACAACGTAGCCAAAGGCATACTTTTTAAACCTCTTCAGAAGATTATGTTCAACTAAATCAAGAAATGTTAGATTGCACAGGAGATCTAGAAAAAGATCACCATGATCCATGAAGGGACAAATAAAAAAAGAGAACAAGTTCTCTTTAGTAATTTAAAAGTTCGAAAACTTCAAGATGAAGCCAGGAGAAATCTTGGATGCAATGGATAAGAGGTTTATCACTCTCATCATTGAACTCACACTCTTTAAAAAGAGTACACAAATAAAGAAATGGTGTTGAATGTCATCAAAGCACTTTCTAAAGAGTGGATACAAAGATAATAGCCATGAGAGAGTTGAAAGATCTCTCAAATATATCCCTCCATGAATTTTTCTTAGATCAGAACTTGTGAGTTCAAAATAGGAAGAAGAACTGAAGAAAAGATGACCACTTCAGGCCAAAGAAATACCGCATTAGTAGTCATATATCACAATGAAAGGATTTCTGATCCATCAAATGATCTATCAATATCCCGACTAGTGAGAAACTTTTAGAGGTTCATGAAAAAATACCTTTAAAGCAAAGGACAATCATTAACACCCAAGGGACAATCGCAAAACCAAATTTTACTAAATATTAATTACATTGAATTGCTATGTGTGGTTTTACTAAGTATTAATTCTAAATTATAGTTTTGCAAAGTAAACTGAGTGTGCAATTTTGAGCAATTTTGGGCTGTTTGGTGGTTTTAATCAGACAAAGAAAAACCAATTAAGTTATAGCAAAAACATACTTTTTCAAAATATCAAAATTCATACATTTTATTTGAAATTGTTGAATGATTGACCTTTAAAGATTGATAAAATTCCAAGAAGAAAGAAGACCAAAATTAATAATATGCACCATGACAGGAAAGACAGACAATGAATAGAACACTTCATCAAAGAAAATGTAAAGTACTTAAAGCAGAGCATTATATATTTTACAATAGGTAGGCTAATTCACCATATGACAACTATTTTCAAAACAACAACCAACACTATTTCTGAGTCATATGGGCTTTGAAGTAACAATGCTAGGTCATGAACTAATTTACCATTAAATGGTAATAAAAAGTCTTAAAACCAAGTGAATGGAAGAATTACAAAAAAGAAATAGAGTAAATTATAAAAATTATCCTTAAAGTCTAAGACATTTATAAAAAAAAAAAACCATCTAAGTTTATAAATTACAAATACCCCTTGACATTTGTTTCTACTTACTAAAATGGTATTTGTAAAAGAAAGACAAACCTCAAGGGGGTATTTGTAATATCTAAAAGGGGTAATTGTAATTTCAAAAGACAATTGAATTTTTTTATAATTAGACTAAATCTCAAGGTAAGTCTTTGTAATTCACCCAAATAAATATGAGTAGTGCTAAAGGCCATAAGAGAATATTGTTGAAAATAGAACATAGAAAATTTACATTCTCTATAGCAATAAAGAGTGACTCTGGAGGGAATTTCTGAATTAATAGATACATGAAAGCCCTTGGGTTTCTTGAGCAAAATAACCTTTTTGGACAATAGTTAAATAACCTACATAATTTAATTAAAAGTTGGATTAAAGTGCATAACTGTACTCAAATAATCTGTAAGAAAAATGAAAATTTTAGTATAAGCAAAGACAAAAACTATAAACTATAAAGAAAATATTTTGTAGAGATACAAACCCAATAAAAAAAATTCCTTCAAACTCATCATCTAAGGTTATAGAAGAGCTTGATCCATCTAATTTTGGGAGATGAACAAATAATCATTAATAAAATTAATGGATACTTGAAAGCATGATATAAAAATAGATAGAAATTTGATGTTTTTAACCTTTTTCTAGCTCCTCAAATTGTTCAGCATCCTCCATTGTTGTGCGAAGATCAATTAAGAAGGTATAACATGTAACATGCAACCAATCTTGAGTTATTATAAGGACCAGTACCATTTTTGTAATAAAGAGCTTCTAAATGGATCAACCAGATAACCACTTGTGCTAAAACCATATTCCGATGCAATAGTATACACTAGAATAGCTAACACATCTCTAGAAACTTTGGTCAACCTCCACCAATTTAATATTTCAAAATCCTTATTTGATTTTTCACAACTATCAAGTAAGTATCTTGCTATTACAGATTTGCTCTCAACACAATTTGTCTTCCAAATACCTAGCAAATTAAAATTCTAGCAATTCACTTATGTCATCTTCTCCATCTACCTATATGTAATTATGGACCTAAAATACCTACATGTAATTATGGACATGCAATACATGTTCATCTCTACTCGTTTGCTGAAAATTAGAATATGCATAGAGCTTTCAAGAGGTATGTAAAGAGAGAAAATAAATTATTCTTAAGAGTCTTGTTTGTTTAAATGTAGAAATATGGTGAAATTCAGGCTGCTGAGAAGTTTGAAAAAGTTTTTGAGAGGTTAGCGGATGAAGACCAAAAATACGCAAATACTTTAATTGTTGTGAATTGAATCTAGATAAGGAATATGCAGGGAAAAGGGGAAAACGAAAGGGAATAAGATAAATGATGGATATAGATTGGATTAATACTGGGAACTTTGTTAAGTTCTTGAAAATTTTCTATCATGTAACTTTAAAGTTCTCTAGTTCATCATATATCATTCAAATGCCTTGTTTTCATAAACTTGCAGCTGTAGATGTTGGTTTGTCTACTATAATCAGTAAGGGAGATTATCATATGGCTTCTATAGCTATTTGAATAAATATTTGAAAAATATTGATAACCTCAACTAGTAGTTGTTTGTTGCTATTCTTCTGGACCAAATATACAAGTTAAAGTATGCTAATTTGCCTTTGCAACAACATATGATGGTGACGCTTATTTTGTGAAAAGAATGACTGATAAAATAGAAGAAATGTTGAGTTTGTTGAAAAGCATTAAATATTTAACAACATTCCTAACCATCATTGCAACCTCATTTTGCTATTCTAGCCTTCTTTTGACAATCAAGTTAACTATATGAGTAGAACACCTTATATGCATATAACAATTATTTAAGATATCATCTTTCCACTACATTTTTTTTAAATGATTGTTTGTTCTATTATTAGAGCTTGCATTATTTACTGTAATTGTGAAAACTTTATCAATACCTAAGTGAATCAATCAGTCTTCTATTTGTTTCTTTATTGTTTTCCCTTTGAGATTCTTAATAATACAAAAGTTTATGATTCTTTTTTGCAATTTCCAATCACTATCTATCCAATGTGTAGTAAGACATATATAGTTTAAGTTTTGCAATCAAGTCTTAGTATCAGTGGTCCGACATATTTTTTGGGTGTTCAAAACCCTTTTCAATTTCTTTTTCTCTACAAGAAAAACTTTCATGCAATCCCTAACAACAGTATGCTTAAATGGTATTTCCAAACTTGGTTACAAAGCTCGACACTAAGCTTTAGACCTTTCCCCCTTCACAAGCAATCCATCAATAATTACCATTTTAGCAAGACTTGTTCAAACTTCTTCAAGATTTAGGGTCTTTTATTTAATGGTAGAATTATCATTTTGATTCACACTCATACCTTTATAATCATGCTTAACTATTTCATCTACTTTAGTTCTTTGTCTTTTCTTAGGCAGTGGCTTAGATGGTTTTTTATTCTCTTTTGAATATGATTCTTATCTTTTCATTTGAGTTGTTCTATTGAGGGATAAATTTACCATCACCCAATTAAATACTCTTAACTTGTTCTTGTTCCTTACATGGAGTTACCGTTTCCACTAGAATTTCCACATTAGAAACTTTTTCAAAAGCTATCATCTCTTTCGTTTTAACATAAAAAAGAAAATAGGAAAAAATATTAATATAAATTAATATCAAATCCAAACACATGAAAATATTGTCAAATGTAGAAAATGAAATATACTTCAAACAAGAAATTGGACTGACTATTGCATTACTACATTACTAGTATTCTACATAGGATAGACTCACTAACAAGTCATTCTATTACATACAATGTTGAATTGAACCCACTAAAACATAGTACCAACATCCCATATATAAAAACTTAAATAAACAAAAAAAATGAAAAATATTGCTAGGAATAGTACAATAGACAAAAATACTAAGATTCTAATAAATGCCAATATAAAGAAGAAAATACAAAAATTTAAACAAATGAGAATTTCTCATCACAAACACAGGTAACTGAGAAATAGATGAAGACAGATTCTACTTGCGAATATCTTATTTTTTACAAGTTAAAATCTCATTGCCATCAATCCCAAAATTTACATGTGTTAAGATCAAATGATTACCACTAGGCCAAAAGCTATAGCGGTTAGTAGAGATACAACTTTAATTCCTTAAACTATTGGCAACATAAAAAATCATACTAAGTGACGATTGAACATGAGGTGGTTGCATCCCATAAGAGTTATAGATCGGATTGGTTAAAGTCCTCCATCAATTACGTTCTTCCAAGTAAAGGATGATACTACCAATAAATGCCAAAACATGTTAAATAGATAATGACCGAAGGTTTGGTTTACATCACAACCTGCAACTTGTTCACACAAACTTCACCAGACCACACTTAAAAATTCTGCCCATAAATATACATGCGTATAAATTAATTTGGCAATCATCACAATCAGATCTAAATTTGGTAAAAATGACTTAAGAAGAACTTGACCTATTGACATTCCTAGTCAAACATACATTCATTCATACTTTGTGTTGCGAATAAATTAATTGGCCTCTGGAAAAATAAAAGGATGGAGGAGAGGATAAATTGCATATTGAATACACCAAATTAATTGCATACTTTCAGTCCATCCCTAAAAAAACTATATAATGACAAATACATTTTTTTTTTCTTTTTGCTAAAAAAAATCATAATAATCTTTCTGAGAGAGATTTGCATTGGAAAAGGAAGAGGGGAAGTGCGTGAGAACGAGATGAGAAATCTGAGGACTCTTTGCACTTTGACTTCTACTAAGAGAGTGAAATGAGTTGATGATGGTAAGGGGGGGATGAGAGCTTAAGACTTGAGACTTGAGAAGATGGTGATAGTGAGGGGAAAATGGGAGAAGAAGAGTGAGTTTTGGCTTGTGGGAGGTAGCTGGTGAGAGCTGCAGAAGAGGATAGGGTTTGGACTTTGGTTGATTTATCATTTGAGTTGGTCAATGGTCAGCACTTAGGCAGCAAACAACTGATATAATTAAGTAATAAGCTTAACTTATTCATTATGAGGCACCTACTTAACTTATACATAGAAGGGCGGTGCATCTGGAATTCTTCTAAACTGCCACCGCATCGCCCAAGCGGTGTAGTTTTTATTTATATTTTTAATTCACAGCTCATGTTGCAAATTAATATCAATGCTACGGTGCAATGCAGTTCGGACATTTTTTTAAATTTATGATCAACCCTAACTAAGCGATGCACTCTTTTATGCGAGCTATGATGCTATAGGCTCCCAGAGTGATCCATATTTTGCTACGATGTTAGAGATGTGTAATTGAGAAGCTTAGGGAGATGCCTGACTTGCCCTTAGAATTATTTTACACTGCTTGCAGCAAGCTTGAGGATTTTTTCCAACATAGGATGTTCCTTGCCATGGACCTCAAGCTTGAGAAACTACCATAATCTATTCAAGTTTTTTTGCACTTTAATTTATTGTTCCATGAATGATCTTAATGATTACACTTAATCTTGGATTTCTGTTGCGCACAGCAAAAGCAATTGGTAATCCGAGATTTGATTTATTAGGAATATCCGAGAAATCACACCAACAGGATGACGATAAAAAAAATGATACCGACATAATATAAAATTGCACAGATATTTTTACGTGGTTCGGCAAATCCACCTACGTCTACGAAAGTTTCCATTTTTCACTAATAGAGAATTTTTCGATACAAAAAAAATACACCATTGAGTTTTATGCCCAAACTCAAGAACAAAAGACTCTTGTACAACCACTCTAATAGTTACAAAAAAACACTCTCTCAATCCCTTTGTATAGCCCAAGAGAAAAAACCCCAAGTGTTTTTCCACACCTATCACAATTTGATTTTCTCAAATTGCTCTTCTTAGATGTCTACACTTGCTCTCTATTTTTTCTTTCTATCTTGTATCCAAACTATTTCTCTTGGATTGTTGTGTTTGCTTGGTGTATTTTTTGCAACTCCTCCTCAAGCCTATTATAGGCAAGAGGAGGGGATAATTGTTTGGCACCTTGCCAAACATTCAAAAATGGGGTTGGGGGGCTTTCATTTCACATCCCTCTATTTTTTACTCTCTTTTCTTTTTCTTTGTGTGTGGTGCACTCCAACAATTTCTATGTATTTTATGAACCTGTTGTATTAGACACTCATTAATTTGGAACTATTATATTAAATGCATGCAATTGTTAAAATGGACTGTGTTGGCCAATGTCCTATTTTTCACCTCACATAATGGGATTATTGTTTTATGTTCATCTCCTACATCATATGCGGTCCTTGTTCTTAACTCAGTTAATGAGTAGTAACATATTTTTAAGTATGTTAATAAGTCATTGTGCATATGTTATGCTGAGTATAAACAAACTTTACGTAGTTAAATAATGTGTAGTGCATACACGTAATAATAACACTTCAATAGCGTATACATACATTTAGTACATAAAAATGTGTAGTTTCATTCACAATGTTGAGTAAACATCCTGTACAATGTAGAAATGACTAATCGTGGAAATACCAATCCTATTGACAATGTTATTAATGATGTAGTTGATGATATTATTAATGACGATGGTCTAATCTTCAAAGGTTAAGGGTAATTTTAAATCATGGGTTCCAAAGTATTATGTATTTGTATGAGGCATCACTTTGTTCTTTTACAAACCTATTGAGGATACCTTGTCAAACCTCTAATCTATGAGGTACTGGCTAGTTGAATGGGTTGTTTTAAAGGCAAAATGGTAGGTTTTATGACCAGCTACAAACGAACAAACCTACATTCCATTTGCTTGGTTCCAAAAATAGAGATACGGGATACTTTGATGAGCATTAATGTGCTCAGGTATTTGTTGAAAAGTCTGTTGCAATATTTCTACATACTATCAAGATGCTCCATCGACAATGTATTAGTGAGGAACAATTTTAACAATCAACTAAAACCATAGTTAAAACCATAAGTGTGGACCCCAAAAACGTATACCAAAATATATTCTCCACAATTCACACTTTTTCCATATTCCAAGGTAAACAATTTATTCACCATCAATTAGATTGTACATTTAGTGATGTATTTAGATTTTAAAAGAACATAAATAATATGTAAAGGGATTTTGCTAGGACCGTGTTGGTGCAAATGATGGTACGATTGTACCAGCATGGATACTAGTTAGAAGACATGGTACATATCATAGTCAAAAAGTTGTGATTATGCAAAATGTTATGGTCACTTATTTGTGCTTGCTGGTTAGGAGTATAGTGCAAATGATGCTAAAATTTTTGATGATGCACTTTCACAACCTCAAGAAAACTTTTCGTAGCCTCCTCTAGGTTAGTGCAATTAACTAGTTTTCCAAACAATATAATAATTATAACTCTAACATTGTGCTATTCTGATTAATAACTTATTTAAATAAATACTACATTGTGAATTCTTGTTACGTTAACTTTTTGAATTTTCGTTGATGTACAGGGTCGAACGTATCACATACTGGAATGGATAGGTGGTAAATGCCAACCTTGGACAAAAAAAGAATTGTTTAATCACGGACACTAAACCATAAGGAATCATAAAGAGCGGTGATTTGGGGGATTAAGAAAATATTCCCTATTCTACGAGGTCTTATGCCAAATTATTTGTTCACTTAAGTGGAGATTGTTGTGGCTTGTTGTGTCAGCCATAATTTTATTCTAAAAAATTGTATACAAAACAAGATATTTGATGAATTTGCATATCCCAATTATGTGGTTGAAAATGAAGCGGGTTTTCAACTTTTTAACAACAAAGGCATATTGATATATCTGACGATGGATTGTGGGAGCAGAATTTGCTATGGGATTAATAGCACAACAATTGTGGATAATCATTGTATGTGTCACGTGTACCAACGAAAGAAAAATTATTATTTATTATTTACTTGATTTTAAGTTGTTGTGGTTGCCTGGATTGTCCAAATTATAATCTTTTATTTATGTTGTGACATTTATATTTTACTAGACAATGTATTGCAAAATGATCATTGTATACACAATACGAATTAATTGAGTTAAATCGTATTTATAGTTTTCTTGGTTCCCAGTTGTTGTAATCACTTGGACTATTGAAATTTTTATCTTCAATTTATGTTGTGATATTTAATTTTTTGGACAATATATTATTGTAATCATTTGTTTGGGATGTTGTTGAATGTTGTGCATATTTAAACTGTTACATTAATTGAGTTTTGTATTGTTATGCAAGCAAAATTGTTGTGTCAATGCATCCTAATTGTAGATATGGTGGTGGCTCCATGACTATGTTGATGGCCCGGAAGGAGATCAACTACGGCCAGTGGTTTTACACATGCCCCCTTAGTTACAATCATGGGGAGCATTTTATGTAGGTTGATAATTGATAAACGCTCTAAAATGCTTCAAGAGAAAGCCCACATATGGCCACTGTTTCACTTTCTGCATTAATGGAGCACTCTAGTTATGTCCTGGTAAATAAGACTGGTAGTGTAGCATCCTCGCCAGAGCGTAGTTTGGGCACATCCCACTCGCATGTTTCATCTAATGCTAGGCCTATGAATGTCTCACTTGCATGATTTTTTCTGTTCTTGTTGTGGATGCATATGCATTTGCTTTGTCTCCATACTTGTACTTTTAGTGGCGTTTCTACTTGGGATGTTTTCATCTTATTAAATATATGTATTGCAATAATTTTTATCTATGACAGTGACCCTTAGATGACTATATCTAAGATATGTTAGTTGTAGTAATTTAAATTACGACATTTGATATTATGATTACTTGTTTTTTCTTTTGTGGTGGTAAGGAATTGCATAAATAATGGTTTATGCTATTTTATTTGGTACTGCTAAAGTGGTTTTATCCATGCCAAACACACAAATAGACATGTCGAGGACACATAATCAAATCATTGGTACATTGTTTAGAGATTTGACTTGGACTTATGATGTGGAGCTTGTACGTCAATGTAAGTTAAATGCTGCTATTAGGCATCATGACCTGTTAGATGTTGATCTATTGATAGCTCAGTGTCATACTTTTGCACAAGATATGTCACGGGAGTTTCAGAAGACCATTTGCTTTCAAAATGTCAAGATAAAAGTGTATAAAAGTAGGGTAAGTTACTTTGAATATATGGAATATATATAATGCCATGTGTTAAATATAATGTTTTAATGAATGTGGTTGAAGTGGATAGCCAATATTGGTGATTTATTGGGCAGGTGTTTTGCTTTTTTTACATATCATTGTAGGCATGATGCCAGTGGTTGAAATTTGTATTACTTTGTTAGACTTTGTGCACCAGAGAGTATTGAGCAAGTATTTTGCTTTAGTTGTAGGCATGATGAATGTGATTTTTTTTCCTCCAAAATTTATATTACTTGGTTTTACTATTTTTGTTACATAAATGCTCATTACAATTTAATTTATGCTTTTTGCACAGAATATGTCATGTTAGCGACCTAACAAAACCCGTGGGGAGCCAATGTTCTACAATTTGATTACATTTTTGGACAGGGTGTAGCAGCAGATACCCATAATCATTTCAGACTCTGAAGATGAGGCTCTACAGGTTGCGGAGTGATGCAGTCCCTATTGCCATTGCACCACCACTGCTATCGCTACCACCACCATGGTCGCCACTACATGACATCATCGAGATTAGCAACTCAATAGACACTAGTATTGTTGTTTCTATTTTAGTGCCACAACCTCGGGAGGCTACACTTATGCATGAGGCCGCCCAACGCAAGGCACATAATTCAAAGGGAACATTTGACAGTACTGCTAGATGGCTGGTTAATACGGGTTTCAGTGAATGGGGTAGATGGCCATGATACTCGATTTACTATTCAGGATGGCTTGTGAAATCTTCATGTTTTAAGTGGATAATATTTATATGTTTGGAACAACATTTATCTTATTTTGTAATGTTCGTAATGCTGCTTAATTATGTAGGATTTAATTATGTTGGATAAGACGTAACTTTTGTAGGATTAATCCTTCCAGATTATTGTACTGATATGGTCAGGCACAGTACCCGGTATGCTCATCTATGCAAAATGCTCGAGTACATATGGGATCAATATATTGATCTCTAATTTTGACTACATCATAATCGAATTGTGGCAATTATATTTTTCAATGTTGACAAAATTACAGATTTTTCAACAGTTGTGGCACAAGTCAATAACTATGACGTGCATATGCTTATTTTACTCCTCTTATCGATTTCACCATTACATATTATATGAGTAATAAATCACTTAGCATAAAAATATATAAATATGCCTTCCTACGCAAACATATAAAACAAATGTTCATTTATACCATTTTGTAGATAAGTTTAAGTTCAACAAAGTTCACAACTCACATAAAATAATTTTTTACTAACTACATAATAAAAAAAAAATATGCAAGAAATAATCTGAAAAGATGAATCATACGCATATATAATATCATCATATATTTTTTACCCTAGATCTTGTATGCATGTTTATCCATTATGTTACTTTATAATGAAAAAAAAAAATCAATAGGACTTCGGAACAAATAGTTATGCTCAAATACAAACACTATCGTAGTAGCACCCGACGTTGAAATATTCTTATTTCTTTTGCATTTTTGGACTTCTAACACTTGTCTCATTCTTCAATGCTCCTATAAGATGCAAGGAAACACATAAAAGCAACATAAAATACTTGAACATGAATAAATAATTAAGTTAAAAATATTTAAATTGTACGTAAAATACACCCTTAACAAACATCTAAAATACTGACAAAATATATATTAAAATATTAATATATGCACTTATGTACGTACATACACCCAACGTAGGTATACGCACATGGAAAAATTTATATATAGTTATATACATGTATATAAGTACTTCAAATAACATTTATATATATAATTGTATAGTTATTTCACAAAACAATACAAAAATAAAAAAATTGGTATAGTATTATTTTTAGTTTAACAATAAAACAAATAGCAACAAAATATTCTCATAAATAAATCCACATCCAAATAATATTTCAAGAATTTTCAACGTTCAAATGGTATTTCATAAAAAAGACATCACATTAACTACATTATACTTTCAACTCATATCCAAACACGCTTTTAAAACTCTTTTTTTTTTTTCTCTCTATAATTACTTATTTTTAATTTTTTTTTCCAGATGACATATAATATAAATGAAGTACAAGTAGTCACACCCTAATTTTCTCAACCCTAATCTAAAATTCCATATCAAATCAAACTAAAAACATAACTTTAAACCTAATACTTCTTAATTCCAAAGTTTTATGACTTCAGTGCATTCCAACTAGGCTTTTACCTCTTGTACCCAGTGAGTGGAAAGATTTGAAAAGCAAAAAGGAAAAAAGCAAAAAAAAATGTGTTTCACATTACAATTAAAACCACATAGATTCTAGCTAGTTGAAATTTTTGAATAGTTTGAGGGTATTTATTTGTGTTATTTATGAGTAACTATCGCACAACACGCAACCCCAACGTGCATAATTCTTACACTGTTTTTTCACTGCTCCCATGCATCATTTCCTTTTCCTAGTCAATACTTATTATCACCATTCTTTTCCTTTCTCATGAATTCTTGTACCTGGTACAGAAATTTGAAGCCAAATGCATTTAATATCAAGTTTCTTCCAACAAATTTACAGCGCCCTTACAAAATCTAATTAATAGTTTGTTTCAAATAATTATGGCGCCTTCTCACACCACCCTTATTTACAAATGATTTATTTCAATTAAAAGATTTATTTATTTGATATTCTCAACATTATATCGTACATATAGGGAAACCTAGTTTTAGATTTTTCGTACGTTACGTTAAAATCATATGAGTCTTGACTAAGCTAGATTACGTATTTAAACTTTATAAAGAGGAATGATAATTTTTCATCATTTTTTGATCGTCAATTATATCGGTTGAATTAAATTGTTCAATCTTTTGCAAGGTATGTGTGAGAGTGTGACCATCTAAACAATAATATCAGAGTTATTTACGTCACCTAAACAATAATATAAGAGTTATTTATGCCACCTAATTTTTTGAGGTTTTGATTTTTAGCATCTACAGTTTAGATTCTTTACAAATCTTTCCTCTAACATTATTTGATAAAAAATTCTAATAAAAATTTATTAAAGATAAAAAAACTCTAACCTAATAAAGTTTTATGAAAAGAGTATTAATTAATTGTTACGTATGGAATTATTTTCATGAAGTAAATAAAACTTAATTTTCAAATGAAAATTTTGAGAGAAAAGTAGAACCGAATTCAATTTTGTTGACTTCAATAACGTGAAGACTATTTACTATTTTTCAATATACGAGAAGAAAAAGTGCATTATTTTAAAATAGTTTAAACACTCTCAGTTTTTAAATTGCATAATTCTCATAAAAACAAGTAAAAAATATTAAAATTGAAATTTAAGCCATGTTTACCAAAATGAAGACTATACATAACTTTTACATGTTTATATAACGTATAATTTAAAAACATGTGAAACCAATTTATATTATCGTCTTGGTTAATAATATGGAGATGGTGTATTATTGCTTATGTATGACATAAAACTTGCATTTGAAAATAACACTCTGTTGTTTTTTGAAAATCATGTATTTTTTATTAAAAAGATTTATTACATTATTAAAAATTACTTTTGTAACTAAACTTGAGTTTTCTTTTTGTTTTGAGAATTTTGCCTTTGGAAAATTGTCGACCATTAATACCCATGAAATTTCAAATTAATCTATACTTTTATATCATTGACAAGATAGTAAAATTCAAAGTTTATTCACTCATATCTTTTTTTTTTAAAGGATTATGCAATATAAAATACTACCAATTCAATTTTTCAAATTAATGCTTATTTTTTCATAGAGAAAGGGTTATTTTGGTATTTTCAGTACAATACTATTAAAAAATTTGACCAAATGATACTAAAAGGTAAATCATTGCTAAAAACTTGGACTTTAGAAGATATGGATGCCAAACTTTAGAGAAGGTAGATATGAATAATCCATCATAAGTTAATTAATATTAAAACCAGCTTATTGTATATACATGAGTTAGTTTTGACCCCAATTTGATGCATACATGCGGTGTTGTGCTTAATTATTTAAGAAATTATAAACAAAAATATTGAAATTATGGTAAGCATAATATTTCAAGAAATTATGTGAGATAGGTAAGTACTTAAATAGAAAAAAAATTACTCAGGTAAAATACAAGCGGTCTTGTAGATGCTACATTAGGTGATGCGTACCAAATATGTATTTCACCGTATATTTAAACACACTAAAAAATATATGCATATAGATATGTATAAATATGTAATGAGATTTACACCCGCCATACTGTTGGAAATTTATCATTCAAAATATTAATCACTCAAATATTATTACAAGATATAACACTCAATATAACTTCACTCTTAACAAACTTTCTAAATACTTTTCTAAACTCTCTTTATAAATTTTGCTTATAATCACTCTTATTTTTCTCTCTTTTGTTTGATAATTTAACACTCCAAATACAAATTCTATTTATACTAGTTTCTAGCAAATCTCTACCACTAAATAAACAAATAACTTAAAATCACAATCATACATTTGTCAACTAAATTATCACATAATTTTTAATAGTCTCACAACCTTACCTACCTTACCTAAAATTAGAAACTTCTTAAACTTGGGCTAATATGGGTTTGATTAAAATTTGGGCTTAAAACAAGTTTATTTTCAACACTCCCCTTTAAACTTATTTTATGATGCCAAGTGAGTTTCTCAATCTCGCAAAGTTTTCATACTTTAGTAGCTTGATAAACATGTTAGCAACTTGGTCTTGTGATTTCACATACTTTACTTGAACTTCTTTTCTCGCAGTGTATTCCCTGATGTGGTGGCATCAAGTATCAATATGCTTGATTCGATTATGAAAATTTGGATTTTTGGCTAAAGTTATTGCTGATTTGTTGTCGACATAAATCTCTGTTGGCTCTTCTTATAACATGTTCAATTCTTTCAACAAATTTCTTAGTCAAATTGCATGACTCACACATGATGTAGCAGCCACATACTTAGCTTCACATGTTGAAAGGGTGACAATTGGTTGCTTCTTCGATAGCCAAATAAATGCAGTATCTCCCATAAAAAATGCAAAGCTAGTTGTGCTTTTACGATCATCGGTATCTCTAGCCCAATTGCTATCACTATATCTAACAAGTTTATAATGATTAGAAACTGAATAGAACAAGCCAAAGTTGATTGTACATTTTAGGTAACGAATAATTCTTTTTGCGGCTTTGAAGTGTGATATTGTTGGAGTTTCCATGTAGCAACTCACGAGTCCAATTGCATAGAGAATGTCAGGGATTGTACATATCAAATACCTCAAACATTCAACTAGGCTCTTGAACAATGTTGGATTATCTGCTTTATCATCCTTGAATAATTTTACTCCGCACTCCACCGGTGTGCTTATTGGATTGCAATCTTCCATCTTGAATTTCTTGAGAATCTCTTTTGTATAGCTTTCTTGTGAGATAAAAACCCCATCTTTTTTTTGCTTAACTTCGATGCCGAGGTAGTGCACCATCAATCCAATGTCGGTCACTTAAAACTCCTTTGTCATTGCTTTCTTAAATTCTTTGAACATGATTGGGTTGCTCCTTGTAAAGATCAAATCATCAACATACAAGGAAATAATCAAAACATCACCTTTGTTTGTTTGTTTTTTTTTTGATAACTCATATTCTCAATTTCGCCGGACTAGTTCTGGACCTCCTAAACACCTACCCCTAGCACCTAAGAGGGGTAAATCGCGGGATATGCCTCAACCAACACCCAGGTTCCCAACAAGAACTGTACACTTCTGCGCACAAGGAGCCCAACCCACTATAATCGCTCGAAACACCTCAATCGCAGGGTCCCACTGGCAGCACAGTGATTGCTCCATACTGAAATGCATCCGCAGGTTACCACCAGGATTTGAACCCCCACCCTGTCGCTGGAAGCAAGTTCAAGTCAATTGTTCCACCAGTTGAGCTATGTTATTCATGATATAGAGTGCATGTTCGTAAAGACATTTGGTAAAGCCTTTCTTATGTAAATATTTGTCAATTCTGCTATTGCATGCTCTTAGTGCTTGTTTCAACCTATAGAGAGCCTTCCTTAACTTTAAGACTTTGTCTTCTTGTCCTTTTATCACATAGCCCATTAGTTGTTTAATGTAAACTTTTTCCTCTAGTATTCCATTAAGGAAGGCTGACTTTACATCCATCTGATGTATTTTTTACTTATTTTAAGCTGCTAAAAAAATAATTAATCTTATTGTTTCTAATCGAGCAACTGGAGCAAATACCTCATCATAGTCAATGCCATTTTTTTTACTATAGCCCTTTGCAACTAGTCTTGCTTTGTATTGTTCAATCTCTCCAGTAGCATTCTTTTTCACCTTGTATACCTACTTTGCACCAATGGCTTTATGACCTTTGGGAAATGGAGCAAGTTCCCAAGTGTCATTTTTCTGAATGGCTCTAATTTCTTCATCCATTGTATTCCTCCATTTTGCATTTTACGCAGCTTCTAGAAAGTTTACAGGCTCACAATCTGCAAAGAGGCAAAATAAGGTAAGATTTTCAAGCCTATCAGTTACCTCGTAGAGTTCTTGAAAACTTCTTGTACTTTCTTCATTCCTCTTAGCTAAGAAAGATGGTGGTGAATTTTTATTATTGTTTGACAATGGTGAAGCAGATGGTGTAGCAGGCTCTTCTTTCGATTGCTCGACAGTTGTTTGTTCATTATCTTCAAATTCAAGAGTAAAGTTGTAATCTTTATGTTGTGGTCCCCAATCCCATTCGCCTTCTTCATCAAAAATAACATCACGACTGATGATTATCTTTGCATTATTAGGATTATATAGCTTGTAGCCTTTAGAGTTATTGTCGTAACCAATGAAGATGAACTTTTCACTTTTATCATCTAACTTGTTTCTTTGCTCATCTGGTACATGTACATGGGCAATGCTTCCAAAAACTCTCAAATGAAAAATGTCAGGTTTTCTTCCGTTCCATGCTTCTTGTGGTGTCTTACCCAGTACACTTCTTGTTAGTGAGCGATTTAATAAATACACTACACATGCCATATAAGAGGTATTGTTCTCTTGCTTTCTCTTGCTTACTCGGGCAAAAACTCTTTTGGCACTCTCTTGCTTTTGAGCATACTTCGTGCCATATTGAGAATGGTTCTGTTCTTCCTTTCTACAACTCCATTTTGTTAAAGGGATCTCGGAACAGTGAGTAGTCATCGAATTCCAGTTGTTTCACAAAACTCTTGGAATTCCTTCGAAGTAAATTCTCCTACTCGGTCAGATCTCATGGCTTTGATCTGAAGACCACTTTCTTTCTCTAGTACAGCCTTAAACTTCTTGAATGCTTCAAAAACTTCTGATTTCTGCTTCAAGAAATAAATCCACATTTTTCTTGAAAAATCATCATTGAATAGTATAAAGTAATTACTTTTACCGAATAAACTTGGCTTGATAGGACCGCAAACATCCACATGTATGAGCTCAAGTGGCTTCTAAGTTCTAGAGTTTGACTCTTTCGAAAAACTTCTCCAAAATTACTTCCCAAGTAGGCATCCTTCACAAAGTTGGTCGGGGTGGTTGATGGAAGGCAAACCTCTCACCATCTTCTTCTTGGATAATAACTGTAGTCCTCCAAAGTTGAGATGTCCAAACCTCATATGCCATAGCCATGATGAATCTTTATAACACACCTCGAAACATTTAGCCACATCTATTTGAATCTTAAGTAGGAACATTCTATTTCTTGACATTGGTACCATTGCAATCAAGTTATTCATATTGTCTCAGAAGGGTTGTTGTCTTTTAAGTGAAAACCCTTTTTTGGTTATCAATTTTGTGTAGCATGATTCACAATCTTGAAGTCTCCGTATTTTAACAACACAATGTAGATCTTTTGTTTTAATTTAACATTTTATCTCACATTTTACTTTGTATATATAAATCAAATATATATTATTCACTCCATATGATATATTTAAAAAAATATTTTATTTAATAAGTAGGAATTTATAATGTAAAATAAAAAATAAAATATCAAATTAAAACATAAAATCTATACTCCTATAACAATGACCAATTGCGTTGAATCCTTCAATGCCCAAAGTGCATTTAATCAATGTTGTTCTTTTTAAAGGTAAATAAAGAGAGGTAGTAAATGGGCGATGATGTTGGCGTTAGCACTACTATTGGCATTATGAATTTTCAAAACATTCAACTATTTGACACCTAACTATGGTAAATTCTTCTTTGTTTTGACCAAACTATACATATTTTCCCCTTTTAAACCATTTGCTTACTGGAGAAAGATTGCATCAAAAATTGGCTATATATCAAACCTGTATGTCATGCTTTTGTATCAAAACTAGTCAGGCTTAAATAAATTTACCAATGTGTATGTCCCACAAAAAAAAGAAAGACATAAAAAAGGAAGAAAATAATATCAGAAGCAAAAAAAAAGAAAAAAAAAAAATGAAGTATCACCAAATGCTGACAGTTCACATTGCTTCAAAGAGATTTGGTCTTCCAGTGTAGGTACAAATGGGCTGCTTTGAGCGGAACCTACCCATGAATAGTAGTGAAGGAATGCAATGAATTTTCCTCTGCTCAAAATCTAATGTGAAAGCAAAGCATTTAGATTGGCATGGACCACCAACTGCTGCAAGAATGTTAAAAGATATATATATATATCAGCTGGCAGATGCTTGAAAATCTACAGGTGCTTGCTGTCTCAATGTATATCCACCCACATCTATATGGACCCCCACCCCAGGAGCCCATTTGTACTTCATCATCTTTATTTCTCATAATTCCTGACAGATAAGTTGTTAGCTACAACCAAAAATCACACACAGTCACACACACACACACACACACAGTAAATAAACAAGAAAATGCTAGAAAGAACTTGGGAGTGCTTAAATTTAAGCTGTGTTTCAAATGTATTAGTGTTATTACTATGTAAAAGTGCTTTTGTGGCTGCAGTGGAAACAAGTTTGCTAGCAACTGGAACTTACTCATGCAGAAGGAATAATTACACCTATTTGCACATTCCAATTACCTGAGCCTCTGGAGTGTATAATTTGCCGGAAAATGAGAGAGAAATTTAGCAGAGGGTTGAGGAACCCGTGTTGGAGAAGGGGAGCACGTGCAACGACAGATCACGTGTGTACTTGAGAACTTGCACGTGCCCTGCTTCTCCAACGAGAGCTGCGCACCCATTACCACTCACCACAAAACAAAATGGCAATATATAACACAATTCTTGTTACCTAGAACTAGTATTTGACAGAAAATGAGGAAGACTTAGCACATCTATTTATAGGAGAGAGAGGGGAAAAGGAGAGAGGGGGAGAGTTAAAGCATTGAAGTCCTCGTCATCATGCAAGAAAAGCAGTCAAGCATATATATTGATTGATTTTCAATATCAATTGATAATTTCAGCTGTGGAGAAAGAGAAAGAACACAAGTTCTTGCCATCTTTTGCCCATGCAAAATCTTTTTTTCTTTTAAAGTTTTCTTGAGACCAAAATTGATTGCCTGATGAAACACAGATTTCTTTTAAAGTTTTCTTGAGACCAAAATTGATTGCCTGATGAAACACAGATTTGAGATTCGAAAGCAAGCAAAGAAAGAAAAAGGAAAGGCCATTTTCTTTGGAATGATGAGACATTTTTTTCTTTTGTTTTTATTTAATTTAGAGTACTATTTTTCCCACAATACTTTTTACTTCTATAATGGATGCAGCTTTAGATTTGACCTCAACTTAACACTCCCATGAGTAAATCTTTTTCGTCGGTGGTTCCATCTATTTGAATTTTGCATCCCTTCAGCTTATATATTCGGAGTTTTACTTACCTATTCCCAAATAATTATTAGCACAACGATAGTGGTTTGCTTGACATAATTCATTAAAAGATATGAAATTGAATAATTCGTGAATCAATTTGAAAAATTGAATAGTTCGTGAATCAATTGTATTTGAATAAAATTGTAGTGATGAACTCAATCCAAAAAAGGAAGATAGCCACCGAATATTCTCTCTTTGAATATTTTTTTTACCCCCAAAAAAAAAAAAACATAAAAAAATTTCCAAAACAATTGGATGATGCATGTTTAATATGGGCTCGTGATCATCGCCAAATGCACTTGGACTCGAAAAATATTTTTGTACGTGCATACAATCTTTAATTAATGTTGTATTTAATCAAAAGTTTCATTTGTCAAGTTACAGTGAAGAGTGAATAAATTTTGCTATATAAACTTCAATTTTAACTACTAGTATATTATTATTTGATCTTTGAACTACCTTTTTTCCATTTTTTTTTTTATCATTGTTATCACTATTTTGTTCATAATTTTGAGATCAAAAAATAATTTTCCCCAATGTCCGCAACTACTTGTAAAGATACTCTCTTATTCCCATAAATTATTGTAATAGCAATAAAAATTCAAATTTGTAACTAAACTTCGGCAAATCAACCGTTTAAGCTTTTGATTGTATACTCTCTTAAATTTGCTAGTTTACTAAATAACAATTTTTTTGTGCATAGATGAAAAAAATCTTCTCCTAACTGACACCAAATCAATGCATGGAGAGAGTATTCTACTCTAATCATCCACATAAAACTTTTGTTTTTAATAAAAATTAATTAAAAATTAATCTTGAATTTTTATTTTTATTTCCATTTTCTATGTTTATTCCCATTTGTTTGCAAGGCAAATTGAGCCCAAAATTATGCTTCATAAGTATAAATTCAATTTCTTGTACCCCTATCCATATGAGCTTAAACCTCAACCATTATCCTCATGGTGCATGGAAGCTTAGTGTGCAACAATTCAAATTTTTTATTTTAATTTAATATTTTATCTCATATTTTATATTACAAATGCATATCAAGTGTATAAAATTAGCAGTAAATGTATATTTAAGTGAACATTTTATATTTTTGACATAAATTTGTGATGTGTAATATTAGATAAAAATTCAAATTAAAATAAATGATTAGACTGAGTATGCAGGTAGAGTAACAATCAAACTTAACATTTGAATTGCTACACAGTTCAGTGAAATAAATTGCAATTTTACAAACAGCTATAATTCAATGCCACAAATAAGATTAAAGTCGTGTAACACGGAAATAGCTATTGTACCTATAGTTCAACCCCACAAATAAGTTGAAAGTCGTGTAGCACGATGTTTTAAGCATTGGCTATGGTCCCTATGAAACTAGACATCACATAACAAGAAGAAAAGGAAATTGGCATTAGCTATGGTACCTAATCTCTTAGTGTTTCACATTATTTGTGAAAACTTCAAAAATATCATGGAAAGTCAATGAGAGAAATATTTTTAGAAGCAACGGAAATATAATTTCAAATGCACTAAATATGTGACATTGAATGTCATAAAAACTTGCCTAACCTAGACTAATCTCAAGTGCATCTGTCCAGCATTAAAGGGCTACTTTTGCCTTATATTGATTACTAATGTTCCTACTAATTTAAGACCTCTTAGGATAATATATTGAATGGACAATACATCGAGTATATAAATAATTAATAATTATTTTATTTTACTAAAAAAAATATTTGTTAATTATTCAAATATCCAATAAATAATACATTGAATGTAGCATTTATTACACCCTAATATTGATTTTCTATTTTCCTTTAAACAAGTAGATGTATAGAAGTATTTTTATGCCCTTTTGGCTTTCTATAATCAAACATATAAGATTACATATATACCCTTTTGGCTAACTCTTTTCAATTACCGATCCTCTTTGGTCCTTTTTATAATGTAAACGGTGTGATACACACTAATTTTTAGCATCTATATCTTTTGAATTGCTGATACAATTAATTATATTTTAGGCACACAAAAACAAATTATTGGGACCCACAATAACAAAATATATGAATGCTGATAAGCTAATGTACATAATTCACTGCAAAACAGTTGATCATAATTCATTTTGCTTTCAATTAATTGTGCAAGCACATTGATGCACAAGCTCAAAAGTACCAGCCAAAGAATTTATTGTAAATTTTAATATTGTTAAATGACTATATAATTAGTTCAAAGGCAGAGGCAGACCCCTACTACATGTCTATATCTATGCTAAACAATTGAATAGTGCTTAATGCTCATCTTAATTTGGCACCGTTTTGATCTGTCACCTTACTACCACTAAAAATTTATTCTCTCACGTTTTCTTTTCGTTTCTCTTTCCTCTCTCCTCTATTAAATTTTCCTTTTTTCTTTTTCACTCTTTAGCATCTCTATGTGTCTCTCTCTCTCAAATGACAATCACTTAACAAATATTATTGCAAGTTATTGCACTTGCATGTGATCAGTGTGTGTGTCATTACTAGTGTGAGTGATGTTATACTCAATGTATGAATTGAAAATAAATTTATTTTAAATTCAAATTTTAATTAAGTTCATATTAGTTCAAATTTAAGAAGTTTTTAATTTTAGATTAGGTAAGTAAGGTTGGTGATATTATTAAAAATTATGTGATAATTTAGTTAATAAATATATGATTAGTACTCCTATTTAACATAATTATGAGCCTGACTCAAGTGACAGAAGGAATTCTATTTATAGAAGTTGAGCTTCAAACCTCAAATTTATAATATTAATGGGTTGTCGAATTATCATTTGTTTATGAGATGCAATATCTTTTTGCTAGAAATCTTTGACTACCTTTTACTCCTCTACTAGCAACAATGGGATCTTGAGTGTTATGATGCTACATATATTTTATTTTATTATTCAAAATATTGAATTGAAATATAATTACAGTCTAAACAGCTAACTCGTTACTACTTTTACCATAGCCCCACCAAACTGCGAAATTCGGATTTAACTATATTTATTATCTTTATCACAATCACACCAAAATGTCAGTTAATTGAAATTTATCCTTCAGAAAAACTTATAAGAAATAATGAGTTAGACGAATTAGACTACCACATTGACCTTAATGATGATACTATAAGTTATGTAAATCTAGTCAAGCACATTTTGTGCAATCTTTATCGGTAAAATAAGGCATATGATAATAATAGTGATGTTTCAACATTGCCCTTTGTTTCCCCCTTATTTCTCCTTTTCCGAGATTTATATAACCACTAGTTTGTATTCATGTAAATTCATATGTTCCTAAACCTGGTATTCATATTGATACAGAAGATACTAATTTATCATTTGACCAATGATACTAATACAGTTTTCGCTTAGATAACTGGCTTCAAGTTGAAATTCAATCTCAAAAATGCTTAGAAAGCTAGTTATGATTATTAGCATAAGAACTAAATTAGACTCTTAGGACAATAAGTTGTGAAGAGTTTGAGAATGAACTTCACCGAAAAAATGCTCAAAAGAGATCCAATGAATGCATAATGGCCTTTTAGCATTGTTTATAAGTTGTTCTAGTTGAAAATTTACCATTCAAAATATTGATCATGTAAATATTATAATAAGAGAGAATATTCAAATTATTCTATTTTAATACAACTTCATTCTTAACAAATTTTCAAAATCTTTTTCTAAACTCTCTTTAGAAGTTTTGTTTCTGATTACTCTTGTTTTTCTCTCTTTTGTTTGATATTTTAACACTTTAAATGAAAGCTCTATTTATATTAATTTCTAATAAATTTTTACCACTAAATGAACAAACACACTTAAAATTAGAATCATACATTTATCAACTAAATTATCACATAATTTTTAATAATCTCACCAATATTATCTACCTGAACTTCTAAAACTTGAATTAATATGGACTTGATTAAGATTTGAATTTAAAACAAGTTTATTTTTAATTTTTTTTTTTTTTTACGCTGTGTAAGATATAAATGATTCATTTTTTTTTCTTTACTCGATTGTAAAATATAACATCACTTATCTTCGTATAATTCTTAATAGATTTTCAGACTTCGAATCCTATAATCAAAACTAATCGCCTTTAATGACCTCATGAATTACGTCACTTCTACAGTATAAAATAATTTTGATGTCCCAATCTCAAATAATTGCTAAGAATAACACCATATCTAAACACCCCCAATACCCTAGCCCCACCCCCTAAAAAAAAAGAAAAAAAGAATAAAAATTACATACAGAACAAAAATATAAGAAAAGGTATAACATCCTTTCTTTACGGACACAATTGATCATATCATTTAGTATAAAAAAATGTTCGACACTAATTAAGTATAATTATCAAATATTAATTAAGAATAATATATTAAATCAAAGGACACATTCAAATAAAATAAATTACTCTAACACCTACACAATTCAAACCCAAACTTCTTACAAATTATAAAGTCTTTGAGCGATAGTGTCACCAATTGCCATTTGAACAACACTTTATTGGCTAAAAAAGAAATAATCAAAGCTTACCATATATATTTATTTAATTTTTTTTTTCACGAGTAATAATCATATGTCCACATATCTCCCTAGCTCTGTGCATAACTCGCGTGCAGTACGGACGATCTTGGTAAAAACACACGCCTAAATCCTAATGCTGCTGTCCACTCTGCACTTCAAATGCATTTTTTTTACAAAGATTAGCAGTGAATTCACCTGGACATGGCAGTCAAAAAATGGAAACCCATACAAGTAAACTCTACTGGGCTGGGCCCCTATCGGAGGATGGGAGCTTTCTTTTCTGCCATAGGAAGTGGGGGATTTTGAAGTTCTTCCACCCACCCCCCCCCCCCTCCCCCCAACACACACACTGTTTAACCAGCCCTGGTGTCGGGAATCGAAATGAGAGCCCCAAAATTTGCAGTCAGAAGAAATGGGGATGGGATTTAAATTGCAGTGCAAGAAATGGCGTAATGATGAGAAGAAGTTGAGTGTAAATGGAGAGACAGCAAAAAATGGGAATATCTCTGGCTCTGTCTGATACCTTCCACACGCAAGCAATGCACATACCTCGATGGACCTCCATATATCGTACTGTGCTTCTTTTTTTACAGGCCTTTGAGTAATTAATTCTCACCACTTGTTCCCTCTAAGTTTGGCACACGCCATATGTTTGGGGAAGGGGTAAAAGAATTTGTTTGGGAAAATTCAAACCAATATTCCTGTCTCTCAAGCATGTGAGATGATATTTATTAGAGTAAATTATAAAAATTACTTTTAGATGATATTTATTAGAGTGAATTATAATAATTACTTTTAGGTGTAGATTATTTATGAAAATATTTATTTAAATTTATAAATTATAAATATTGGAGTATTTATAAAACAAAACAAACCTTAAACAAGTATTGATGATATCTCAACGGAAGCATTTGTAATTTGAAAAAATAATTGAATTTTTTATAATTAGATTAAAATTCAAAGGTAATTTTTATAATTTACCATATTTATATATATAAACATCAAAGAACTTTAAATTTATTTGGATAATGATATTTATACTATATAAACATTCCAAACATTTTAAAGTAGGTATTATGAAAGGTGTTGTTATGACTCAATTGATACCAAAATTATCTATTGTCCGTCCTCATAATTACAATCGTTCGATGTAAATGACGTGAACTGACGAAAACCCTGCAAATCAAATATTACAGTGTTCATCCTTTTGAGGTGGGGTCAAGCTCGTACCCCACCAATAGAGTTATCTCAAGCGTTCTCTCAAATTTATATCTGCCAATAGGGTTCTCTAAAATTCATACCTTTGGATATTGTAGTGTTCGTCTTTTGAAAAAGGGGGTCCTCTCATGCTCATATACACACACATATTCCCCCTTATATAATTGGTCGAATTCATGGAATTCCAAATCCTATTTTCAACCAGTTTAGACCTCCAATAATCAAGGTCGATTTTCCTTGAAATGTGCTTATAATTGGCTTTTACACTCTGAAGTATATGGAATCACCTTAATTACAATGGCATTTTAGGCCACAGTTGTATCAAGACTGCACATTTTCTGTCTGATACATATTTTAGTTCTTGAACTCAAAAAGTGTTGCCAATTGTAATTTTCTTTTTCTAATCAATCAACTTAGACATTTTGGGCCTTAGTTATATTAAGACTTCAAATTTACAAGCTCTCTCGAGAGTAAAAAAAAAATTGTTTGGTCCCCCGGGGCACAGTTCAACTGGCGGAACAATTGACTTGAACTTGCTTCCAGCGGCAGGGTGGGGGTTCGAATCCTGGTAGGAACCTGCGGATTCATTTCAGTATGAAGCAATCACTGGGCTGTCAGTGGGACCCTGCGACTGAGGTGTTTCGAGCGATCACTGTGGGTTGGGCTCCTTGTGCGCAGAAGTGTACAGTTCTTGTTGGGAACCTGGGTGTTGGTTGAGGCATATCCCGCGATTTACCCCCTTCTAGGTGCTAGGGACATGTGTCTAGGAGGTCCAAAATTAGTCTGGCGCAAGCTAGGAATCTGGGTTATAAAAAAAAAAAAAAAAAAAAAAAAAAAAAAAAAAAAATTGTTTGGCTTTTAGGCCATAGTTGTATCAATGCTGCACAGTTTCTAATCATTGGCCAGATCGTTTGGAAGATATTCCACATCTGTTTTTTATCCTGCAAGGCTTTTGGTAGTCCGTTTGATATATATTTTTGTTCCTGAACTCAAAAAGTGTTGCCAATTGTAATTTTCTTTTTCTAATCAATCAAATTAGACATAATCTCTACAGAGAACATATTTCATGGCGCATGCAGAAGAGAAGAAACAAAGCGATACAACAAATAAAGTAATGATCCAAGATTGATATTACAAAGCTAGAAATCTGTGTTCAACACTTCTATGTTTGAGAAATCCGAAGAACAAAAATTCTGTAGTAATCAGATCGACTCCACCACCCCCATATAGGTTTAAGCTCAACATTGATGAGCATCTAAAGGGAATCAAGAGCCGCTGGTAAAGGAAGATTAATCAGATATGATATAGAAAGGTTTATACCTAGCTTTATGATTATAAATAAGGTATATAGCACTTCAACAACCCACCCCCCTCCCAAAAAAAAATAAATTAAACTTTACCATTTCAGTACTTCGCCAACTAAAAGTAACTGAAAATTAATTTATTCTCTCAATTTATATTCATTATAAAATATCACTCCTAAATGGTATTTTCACAATAAATTTTCACTAGAAAGTTAGTTTCCAGCCATCGTTGCACGTCTTGTCCCTTCTTTCCTGCTCAAAAAAACAAGTAAAAGGTTCGTAGTATTTTTCTATTACTATCAATGGTGAAAGCACAATAAACATGGTAAATAGTAATAGTCGCAGTATAAGAAATAAGTTAAATAATCACGAATAATGACTGAAAATAGTATAAGCCGTGCTGCTCGGGACACTATATTTCAGTTATATAAATACACAAACACTAGCATTCTCCTTCGTAATCATCCACAATCGTATAGTATATTTTTCGTACTGTACTCAATATTATTTATAGCAAAATTATTACATTTATCGTGTTTTCACTATTGAAGTAATAAAAAAATATTTAAAAAATATTTACTTTTAAGTACAAAATAGGGCAAAGACAAGAGGTGACAGATGATGAAGAACATACCTATCAAAGTTTGACGTGAAATGGCATTTGGAGTAATACGACATAACGAATGTAAGTTAAGGGTTTAAAATACATTTAAGCTTCTTTTAAGGGGTAAAGTGCTATAATGGTGAAATTTAGATGGGTGAAATGCCATTTACCCTTACTATTAAAAAGAAAAATCTTGATGTCAACTGGAAAAAAAAAAATGTAAAAACTTTTTTGTCCCTTCGCTCATTTCGCTAATGGCTTCTTGCCTTTCCAAACTTATCTTCTCCATAGAAGTTTCAATAATCTGTTGTCGATCAAATATCTTCATCCGGTGATTCAATTCTCTGGGTCAACTTGAAAACCTTTTTCAGCAACTATTAGATCCCCTTAACTACACCAGGTTGGATCTTGGTCTTTTAAATTGAAAAGGTAACGACGAAGATGGAGATGGCGCTAATGTTGTTTTTTTTCTTAATGTTTTGGAATCGAGTGAAGGAAACATTATTAATTTTTTGTTTTTGGTCATTGTTTGAAAATCAAGAAAAGAAGAAAACATGTGTATTAGTGATGAGGTTGAGAAAATAACGAGAATGGGAAAGAAGGATCAGGTAGAATGTTGAGAATGTGGAGCCAAATCAATGACGAAAGAAAGAACAAGAAATAAAGAAAAAAAAGGAAAAATAGAAGAAAAAGGAGAGGGGAAATGGTGCCTAGGCATCTCGAAGATAGCAAGGGTAGCGCCTTGACGTTGCCCCATGGGCACCTAGCCGCTACCAACAAAGCGTTAGCCAAAACTACCTAGGTACTGTGAGGCATGTTTAGACGCATTTTATGTCTTTTTACATGGAAAGTCCTTATATAAATAAGATAGGAGGCTGGGTAATCATCGTATTAAGTGTTTTTGAGAGAAAATTCATATTAGGGGCTGAGAGCGCATGAGAATTCTATTATAATTTGTAATCTTCTTTAATCATTGTGAAATCTATTGCAGTAAAATTAGATGTAGTCATAAATTGTAGCTAAACTATATTAATTTGGTGTCACTTGCATTTATCTTTTTTTGCAATTTTTATTCATCCTCAGAATTTTAGTTTATTAGAATAGGGCTACCAGAGCCAGCATCTAGTTTGAGAACGATGGTGGGCAAAGAAAGATTAGCATTGGGTATCACCAATGTGATGGCTTATTTTTTCCATTGTGGATGATGCAAATGGAAGACTACCTTTAGAGCAAGAAATTGTATTTGCCTTTGGAAGGGATGAAACCGAAGACATGAAGAATGATGATTGGAGTGTTCTTCATAGACAAGTGTAGGGGGTGATTCTATAGGAATCTCAACATCAAATTCAACCCTTAATATTGAGAATAGGAGCGAAAATTTTGAGAGAAATTTCTAATAATGGTAATGGCAATAGAGACAAGTTGACAAATGAGAGGAGCAAGTCTAGAAACGGTAGAAATGTAGAGTACTAAATTCTGGCAAGACCCCTCACTTGAAGAAGAATTTTAAAGATAAAAAAAATAGTGACGAAAACAACGATACGGCTAACACAGTCACTATGAGGTACGCGATGCTTTACTCTTAACAATTGATAATTTTCATGTGATTCCCAGGTGATAGATTCATGAGCATCTTTTTGTAACATGATGTCTTAGATTATTAAGTTTATCTTGCTGATGGAGAATCTTTGAATATTGGTAGTATTTCTGATGTCAGTTTGAAAATGTCTAATGAGCCTGTGTGGAAGATTCAAAAGGTGAGATATGTACCAAGTTTGATGCAAAATTTAATTTCGGATGAGCAATTTGATGATGAAGGATACAATGTGACCTTTAATTATGGAGGTTGGAAAGTCACAAAGAGAGTCATGGTTGTTGCTCAAGGAAGTAAGACTGGAACTCTCTATATTAATTCTAGTTGCAGAGATAGCATAGTTGTTGCTGATTCTGCTATCAACTCAGAGCTATGACATTATAGACTTGAACACATAAGTGAGAAGGGGATGAAGGTACTTCAATTTGAGGGAAAACTACTGAGTTTGAAGACCAGTGTCAAGGTTGTATCTTTGGCAAACAAAAGAGGTTAGTTTTCCAAAACAATATAAAGAACCAAAAACTAAGAAGTTGGAGCTAGTTCATACAGATGTGGGGGCCTTCGACTGTCACTTCTTGAAGCTCAAATTATTATGTGACATTTATGTATGACTCAAGTAGAAAGCTATGGATTTACTTTCTAAAGAACAAATATGATCTTTTTGATGCTTTCAAGAGGTGGAAAGTTATCGAAAATAAGACAAATTTGAAAGTAAAGTGCTTATATACTGATAATAGGCAAGAATATATAGATGATGATTCATAAGGTAGTGTACTAAGAATGGAATCAAGATATTAAAGACTGTCTTAGGGAGACAACAAAGGAATAGTGTAGTTGAGAGGATGAATAGAACTTTGAATGTGCATGCTAGGAATATGAGGTTGCACGTGGGACAGCCAAAGATGTTCTAGTTATTGGCAATCAAAAATCTGGCTTATTGGATCAATATAGACCCATCTACACTACTAAACTTCAAACTAATAGAATAAGTTTGGAGCGGCAAAAAGGTTGACCATTCTTGTATGAAATGTTTGGTGTGTTTCTTATGTATATATTATTCAACTACTGAATCTAAGACATTTTTTTTCATTAGTTATGGTGGAACTAAGTTTATTTTCTATTTCTAGGGATGACTAAAAGCAGAAGTTAATCAAGAGCAAGGATGTGATCTTCAATAAAGAGATCCCGTTAATGACTCTAAAAGCACATGTTCCGAAGATAAGAGGCCTGAAGGGATCCCGTTTAAGGATCTTTCTGAAATTGAAGTTAATAACATAGGGATTGAAGATCAAGAAATTGTAGCTCCAAAAGAAAATCAAACCACTTATATTGGTATAATTACGAGATCCAGTAGAATCATCAGATCACCACAGAGATACTCTCCATTGTAACATTATATTTTGTTGACTGGTAGGAGTGAATTGGAAATCTATGATAAGCACACAAGTAGGAGTTGGCCATGAAGGATGAGATGGATTCCTTAAGTCCAATTAAACATGGCAACATGCAAAGTTATCAAAGGATAATAAAACTTTACATAACAAATGGGTGTATCGGATAAAAGAAGAACATGATCTTAGCAAAATGAACAAATCAAGCCTGATTATGAGGAGGTTTCCATAGATAGAAGGCATTGACTACACTAAGATAATTTCTCCAATAGTGTAGTTAACCATGATCAGAATAGTACTCACATATATACAGCAAAGGAAACCAGCCAGCTGACAAGTTAGCAAATCTTGCTTGTTCAACAAAACATACACATATTTGGGATTATCATGGCTTTCCAGCTCTTATCCAAGGAGAAATTAGAGTTGATAAATGTTCATTTCCAACATTTCGATTTTAAACATTTTTGAGGGGTAGTACCCCTTGTTTATATTATGCATATTTTGCTTACATTTTTTGTACTTTATTTGAGACGAAATAAACTGGTAGGGGTTTGTACCAAACCCCCGCCTAGACATAGGCGGTTTTATCCAAAAAAAAAAAAAGAAGAAGAAGATGGTTCGCAAACTTCAAAAGAGCCTATATGGTCTCAAATAGACTCTCAAACAATGGCATAAGAAGTTTGATAATTTCATAAGTAGCAATAGTTTTTTCAGGTCCTGCCTTGGGGATCTCCTCTCTTCTTGTGAGCATAAAAGCAGGAGACTCTTTCTTATTCTTAGTGAAGCTTTCCTCTTTAGGCTCTATGAACTCTACTAGCTTTCGACTTTACGTCTATGGCTATTGCATGTACTAAATTCTATATGTTTATAGTGATTTAGTTAACGGCCGACATTACACGAGCATTTATTGCAACTGTACCCATCGGTCATAATTACAACAACAAAGATCTTTTTAAAGTTGGTCAAACCTCAAAAAACATTAAACACATATATGCTCAACACAAATCAAACAAAATCCAAACCACAAATGAGATATTAATTTTTAAATTCATAAAAATAACTTTCCTAGCCTTGACTAAAAATAGTTTAGCTCATGTTAAAATAAAGAATGCACCATATGTTCATCAACATCATGGGTTTACAAAATTTCTTAAAACTAGGTAAATTCAAGGAGAATCTAAGGCAGAAAATTACAACCCACTAAAAAGTTTTCACTTTGTCATTTGAATCTTCAATGCCCAAGGTAAGATCCTCATCTTCTTGAAGTAAATTCCAAGCTTTCTTGAATGGATTTGTGGATTTTAATGGAGTGTGAGTGAAAGAGTGTGTGTGTTTGTGGAGAGAATTTATGTGTGAAAATTAAAGTGTATATTGTGTGTGATGGTTCATGAATGTCATAGATATGAGTGTGTGTAATGTATATACATTTTGTGTCACTTTGAGTGTGATGTAATAGGTATATCTAGAGTGTATGTAACCAAAAAAATGCAGAAAATGGTGATTGATGGCCACAACAAAAGCAACATCAATATCTTATTCTGTTATGCCACGTGGTGCCGCAGTGCCTGGAATTGGCACCGTGGCGCCAAACTCCATGTTTGGCTATGGGTATTTTTGACTGCTAGAGAGACCCTTGGAGAGCTGCCAACTCTAACTACCATCCATGTATTTTCCATACTAGATTTTATGGCTTGAACTCTCCGACACTGTGGCTCGAGCTATACTTCCATGAATGCTTGGAGCCGCGTTGCAAAGTCTTCTTGACTTACGATGTGATTTTGGTGTGTGGCACCGCGACTCTTGGTTTATAGCACCATGGCGCGATCCTCCTTCATAAATTGGTGTTGCATTGCAAATTCCTTGGGCCGCGGTGCGAAACAGGGCTGAAGCTTCGACCTATCTTTTGCATTTTGGACTGCGGCACGAGCCTCACTTTTTCACAATTTTCCATCTTTTCAGACCCCATTTCTTCCACTCTTACACCTACACAATAATTATCAAAGGATAAATGCACAATTACATCAATTTTGTGACGAAACATGTAAATTTGTGCTATTGAAAGTGTTGGAAACATGTTAAATTATCAGCTTGTCACAAACCTATATAAATTTGGTGTCTCTTATATTTATTTTCTTTTATAATTTTTTTTATTTTCGATAATTTTTATAAATATAAATCGCTGCTAATTCAAAAACGGAAAGCCATAAAACTTTTGTTTCCGTTGTAGAAAAAGAATTGGATTGCCTTGCAAGGAAAATCCATGAAAATGTTCTTTCACCAAATAAGCATAGACAGTCACACACGGGATTCCCCTTGTATAATTGTTTTGCAGTAGTAACTTCAATATGAATCTGTAATTGTTTTTTTTTATATTTTCATAAAAAAAAATTGATTGAGATGAAAGATTCCAGTAATCGAGTTGATGGCAAGAGTAAGTCTAAAGTCCAAAAATTGGTTTTAGGCCGAAGTTATGAAATCCCGTGGAGCTTTGAGGTTTGAATGGTTTCATAACAAATATTCTAACCCAATTCAATATATGCAGGTTAAGAAAAGAATAAATTGTAAATACACAATTACCTTTTCAAACAGAGTGGCTCGAGTTGGGCGCGTTCCGCTAATATATGGTTTGGGTTAGCAGATTTTATTTATATCCTCACAACTCAATTTATTTATGTTGTAATTCAAAGAGATTTATGTAAGTATATTTCTTCTTTTCTCTTTTTTCTCTTCATATGATTAATGAATCATATTAGAGGAATAGATTATGTTATAAATTTTTCTTCTGAAAATTATTTGAAAAAACTAAAAGAAAAAAAATAGATTGATTTAACAAAATATCAATTATTATAGAAATCTTTTAGCTACCGAATCCCTTACCCCAGTAGCTTACTGTTTGGCTCATAGCCAACTTCAGGGTCATATTAGAACCCTAAAATATTACGAAGAAGAAGTAAGTCTTCTCCTTGCCTAAATTTCAAGCATACTCTGATTTAACTAAAAGCTCTGTAAGCCTGGTGCCAAATTGGTATCAGAGTCATAGTTCTTTCTAGTTTCTTGAAATATTCTTTTGAATCTTTTGAAAATTTTAATATCATGTTTATCGATGTGAAGCTCTACCTGGACTTTGTGCCTTAAATCGCATAGTTGGTAAAGCCTGTGTTGGCCTGAGGTGCTGTTGAAAGGTACGACATAAATCGTTGACAATATCTTCACCACCATGAATAAGATAATTAAATCTTTTCAAAAGAATCATGATGAATCCTTCAAGAGAAACAAAGAGATCATAATCTCTGAAAACTTTGAGAAAAATCTTCAAAGTTGGAAACTACCGGTCTCTTCTAATCAGAAGATCTATAAAATTGGAAGTTTCAATTTTAAATCTGACTATGTAGTCAAGACTTTAGAAGAGTCAATCCTTCTAAAAGAAAGATATGATACTTTCAATTTATTATCTCAAAAACTTATTTTTGATCATAGGTAAAACTATAAATTTCTACATTTGGGAATGATACAAGTAGACTTAAAGCCACTTATTATACTTGGTCTAAACGCATCTGCCCTAATAATGGTCAGAGACCAAAAAGATAAATTTTTTGAAGATTCTCTAATAGAAGTTATCGAATCATCACTCTGTCATAGGTCAGCTCATTTCAACTGTTTTTCTAATTTTATAGTCTCATTAATAGACTCAATTATCCTTGATATTCTTACCCTAAATATGAAAACTTGAGGGTTTGACATGATTAAAAGATCTGAAAATGTAGTCCTTGTATATAGAATCTGTTACAAGGTAATGAATAATACTATCTCTAATTTTAGAGTTAATTAAGAATCAACAACCTCTAAAAGCGGAGAAACAACACTGTTCATAACAGATGTTTCTAAAAGCAACCTTATGGTTCTAAAAATTATTTCTTGGAATCAAATCCCTCTTGCTAAAAGATGGATCATGGAACAAGTTGTTCTAGCTCATAAAGATGAGCTCAAGAAGATTGAAAAAATTATTCAATATGATGACCGTGATGTAGTCATCTAGTTGCTTCTCAAAAAAAACTTTGTCTAAAACTCGACGAATGAACTAGTAGAAATTCTACTTCTTTAGTTCTACTTTCTGAATTCAAAAAATTATCTATTGCAGGAGTTCATAAAACTCCAGAATAGGTTAGTCAACCATAATATAAGGTTGAACTTCCCGAATTTAGGCCTAATACTGAAATGCCATCTTCTCAAACTTTCTCAGATATGGATTAAAATGTCATGACCATATCTAATGAGCTTTATCTTCCTAAAAGGATCAGTTTATGAATTGGATTGAAGAAATTGGCCCAATGATAGACTTCTTTAAATGGCTTGAGGAGATTTATTTTCCTACTAGAAACAAAGAGTTTTTAAATTTCAATTGCTCATCCTTTTTAGTAATTTTGGAAAGCACTTATCAAAAATATACTAATGTTGCAGGAGAAGAAATATCTTCAATTCACCCTCCTTTTACTTCATTAAAATGAAAAAAGAGATAAATCTACTATTGCTGCTCCTATCAAAACAGAAATAGGATAAGCTTATTTTGATTAGCCAATACAGCAAAATAATTTTACAAATTTGAGTCTTCAATCTATAGGAGAACAAACTTCCCATATTGAAGAAATGGTTGCTGAGCAAGTTTCTAAAACTTCTGAAAAACCTCTTCTTCGAAAGATTCTCTTATGATAATTCCTCCTCCAAACTGAAAGAAGAAAAATTTCTTTTAAGCTTTAAAAAGAATTTTGATTTTATGGAAGAACTTATTCTTAGACTCCAGAAATTAAAATTTCTGCAGGAAAAAGCTAAAATTGCTATTTCTACTATTAGTGAAGAAACTAATTCTACAGCTTCATCTCACTTTGAAATCCAGGTTAATAAAATCTTTTATAGATATAATGTTTCAGTAATAAAATCATACTATATAAAACCCACTCAATTTGATCTTCAAATTAAAGAAAAGCAGGACTTTGCTCAATTCAATGGAAAAACTATTACATAATGGAATATTGATGGAAAATCTGAATACCAGATAAAAACCATTATTAAGCATATGCTAATTTATGCATTTGCAACCAAGCTAAAAGAAAATGATGATAGAAGTATTGCCAAAGCAATTGTTACTGATTTTACTGGTCAATTGCAAGGCTGGTGGGACTTCTATCTAACTGATGCTGCTAAACGAAAAATTTTGAAGCAGTTATCATTAATCATATCTTTAAATGAGAAGAAAAAGATACAGTTAATACACTGATCTATATAATTATATCTCATTTTATTGGAACTAATGAGCTCCAATTAGATTGAATACAAGAATAATTAATAAACCTTAAGTGTCCTACATTATCTCATTTTAGATGGTACAAAGATATTTTTATGTCAAAAGTTCTAACTCATAATAATTGCAATGCAGATTTTTGGAAAGAAAAATTCTTTTGGTTTACCAGTTCTATTTGGTAAGCGAGTTAGTATAGGCTAAAAGCCAAAAGTCATTCTGGATCCATTCTTTGGGAACAATTATCATATGGAGATTTATCTTATGAGATAATAGCCGAAGAAATGAATCTCTGTAATGACGTCAAGCCAACAAGATAGCTTGATCAACAAAAAATTGAAAATCGCCAAATTATAAGTGATTTCTGTGAACAAATTGGTTTTCAGACAATCTAATATCCTAAAAAGGATAAACAAAAGAAAAAAATATAAAAAGAAAAGAAGAGATTTTAAAAATCTTCTAGACAAATTTCTAATGAAAAATCTTCTAAGCCTCCTAAAAGGAGTAAGAAAAAAGAAAAGCCTAATGAAAAACTGGTCTGCTGGAAATGCGGCAGAATTAGGCATAAGGCTAACAAGTGTTATGTTAAGAAAAAAATTCAAGTACTTGATATTGATGAAGGTTTAAAAAGATCTTAATTAAATATTCTTCTTAATGAAGACGAGAATCAAGAAGACGTTTATGTCTCCATCATTAAAAATGATGAAAGAAAGTTAACTTCTGATAACACTTCTAATTATGAAGAAAAATCAGAAGAAGAAGAAGAATCCAATTGCAATAAAAAATTGTGACTATGATAAATGCTTGATAAATTTTCTTAGATTGAACATTAATATGATTATTCAAGAAGAAATTTTATTCTCGATCTCTAATAGATCAAATTCAAGATCCTGTTAAAAAATGGAAAACCATTGAACATTATCTTAGGGTAATTTAAAAACCCACTACTATATCAAAAGATAGAAAAAGATAGAGAGCCTTATTCCAAAATTTTCTTTTGAATACTTTATTAGTTCATATTCCCATTTCAAAATCCATGGAGTCTAATAATAGATTGCAAATTGTATTAGGGCTGATAAGGAATCAAGATGACTATTAGTTGTCTGCAAATCAGAGTATGCCGGAATTTATGTAAGGAGAAGACTTACTTCTTATTCGTAATATTTTAGGGTTCTAATATGACCCTGAAGTTGGCTATGAGCCAAACAATAAGCTACTGGGGTAAGGGTTCAGTAGCTAAAAGATTTCTATAATAATGGATATTTGTTGAATTAATCTAATTTTTTCTTTTAGTTTTTTCAAATAATTTCCAAAAGAAAAATTTATAACATAATCTATTCCTCTAATATGTTTCATTAATCATATGAAGAGAAAGAAGAAATATACTTGCATAAAACTCTTTGATTCTTTATTGCCTTCTTCAAATATGCTTACAGAAAGTATTTTACACTAGAGAAAGATTATACTACAGAAGATTTCTAGAAAGTGGATACAGTTTTAGAGAGAGAGAAGAGAATCTATTCCCGCATGCCTAAACAAGGGTGAGGATCTTCACTTTTATAGAAAAAAATTCCGGAATTGAAAACAAACTAAACTATGTTTGAAACATTTAAATTCCGAACACGTCATGGATGACGTCAGCTTTAATATTGTCATTGGTGACATCATTCTCCGCAATGAGCTATCAAATATCAATCATGGCTTTTTCTTCGTCTTCATATGGATCTTAAGAGTCCATCATCTCATCATCTTTATTAGCCTTCTCTTTTCCTTTTGGTGAGGAATGAGATGTTTCTGCAGGTTCTCCAAAGGATTTTTTCATCATTTTAGATATTGTTTCTTTGTCCATATGTTGGAACGATTCTTTTAAGAGTGTTGATTTATTGGGCAGATTTGCATTCATATGCCTAAGTGATTCTTTGAGTGGGACCAGGGATAAAACTCCTCTTAGACTATAAGTTGATCTGGGAGCAAAGAAGTTTTCTTTTGGCCACCATTTCATCATGATTTTTCTCCAAGAATGTTGGAGAAAATTTTATTCCAAAATTTTTTTTTAAACACTTTATCAGTTCAAATTCTCATTTCAATATATTTTTTTTTTGAAAAACTTAAATTACCAAATTGAATTTTCATTCATTATTAGTAATTTTATTGATCAATAGAATTTGATTTTATTTACATTTATATTTTGTATGTGTAATTTTATTTCATTAAATAGTATTATTTGTAATTATATATAGCATAAAAACTTGTTTATTTGAATGGCGTATGTAATAATTATTTGAAAATAGAAATGTAATTTTTTCAATAATTATTGAGTGTGAGTAATATTGTATAAGTAATATTTTGTTTAAGTGTACAATTAGAATTTTGTGATTTAATTTGTAATTTTATTCAATGCGAGTAGTTGCTAATTTTATTTGTAATTATATTCTTTATGAGCAAATTTATTCCAAAATATAGTATTTTAGGTAATTAATATTTTTCATTAATTTTAGTAAATTAGTTTAGTTACCTCTTTTAAGTAATGAATTATTCGGTAAGACAAAAAAAGTGAGCAAGAAAACATAATTTTGATACTTTATTAAATTATATAATATTATGGGAATAAATTTATCTTAGTGTATGTGTATGTAGGTTCTAATTTATCTAGGCTATCTAAATAAATAATAAATTATATTAATACCACATAATATTTTTTGAAAATTTAACTTATAAAGTTGAGTTTCATTCTTTATAATTATTAGTAATTGAATTTAGCACGATTAATTTTATTTCAAAATAGTAATTTTGAGAATAAATTTATGTTAGTGTACGTTTATATTTTAGTTATTTTATATTTTCAGTATGAGTTACTTATTTAAATGTTGTACATGGTTAGATTAAATGGTTTTTTAAATATAAATTATCTTAAGCTTTTTACAAAAAGTTTATTTTATTTATACTTGATTTTATATATAATTATATTTAGTATAAATAATTTTATTTCATGGAACACTATTATTTTAATTACGTACAACATGTGAAATTTATTTATATGAATGGTGTACGTGTATGAATATTGGATAATAGAACTGTAATTTTATTTATAATTATATTGAGGGCGAGGAATGGTGCACATTTGTTAGATTAAATTATTATATTAAATAATTATTTGACAGCAAAATTTATAATTATACAAAAATTTGAAAATTTTGTTTATTTGAATGGTGAATAAATAAATATTGGATAATTGAAATGTTATTTATAATTATATTGAGTGCTAGTAATTTTATTCTCTATTAATAATATTTTAGGTAATGAATTAGTTATAATTATATTGAATGAGAGTAGTTTCTTAATATTTTTCTACAATTATATTTATTATGAGTAAATTATTTTTATTTATTAAATAATTAATTTATTTAGGTACAATTTGTTTAGACACTAGATATTTCTAATTAATTTTAATAAAGTAGTTTAGTTATTTTTTTTAAGTATTAAATTATTCTATTAAGTTGAGAAAAGTGAGTAAGAAAATATAATTTTGATATACTATTTAAATTTATCTTATTGTATATATAGGTTTTATTATTTTATTTGTAATTATATTCAATATGTGTAATTTATATATGTAAATGGTCTATATAAATAAATAATAAATTATATTCTTATACCATATAATTTTTTGAAAGCTTAAATTACCAAATTGTATTTTCATTCATTATTAGTAATTTTATTTGTTACTAGAAATTTAATTTATTTACATTTATGTTTTGTATGTGTAATTTTATTTCATCAAACAGTATTATTTGTAATTATATATAGCACAAAAAACTTGTTTATTTGAGTGTATGTAATAATTATTTAAAAAAAGAAATGTAATTTTTTTCATAATTATATTGAGTGTGAGTAATCTTATATAAGTAATATTTATTTTAATAATTTTATTTTAGTATACATTTAGAATTTTGTGATTTAATTTGTAATTATATTTAATGTGAGTAGTTGCTAATTTTATTTATAATTATATTCTTTATGAGCAAATTATTCCAAAATGTAGTATTTTAGGTAATTAATTTTTGTTAGGTACATTTAGTTTACATTAGATATTTTTAATTAATTTTAGTAAATTAGTTTAGTTACCTCTTTTAAGTAATGAATTATTCAGTTAAGTCAAAAAAAGTGAGCAAGAAAACAAAGTTTTGATTCTTTATTAAATTATACCGTATTATGGGAATAACTTTATCTTAGTGTATGTGTATGTAGGTTCTAATTTGTCTAGGCCATCTAAATAAATATTAAATTATATTATTATACCACATAATATTTTTTGAAAATTTACCTTATAAAGTTGAGTTTCATTCATTAATAAAATTTAAATTTATTAGTAATTGTATTTAGCACGATTAATTTTATTTCAAAAAATAATAATTTGAGAATAAATTTATGTTAGTGTACATTTATAATTTAGTTATTTTATTTTTTCAGTATGAGTTTACTTATTTAAATGTTGTGTGTGTAATAACAAAATTTAATATTTATTTTAATAAACCATTTACGTATATAAACCCATATTGAATATAATTACAAATAAAATAATTAAAACCTAGATATACACTAAGATAAATTTAAAATGCTATCCATTTTATTAAAGTATCAAAATTATATTTTCTTAGTCACTTTTCTCAACTTAATAGAATATTTAATACTTAAAAGAAATAACTAAACTGCTTTATAAAAATTACTTAGAAATGTCTAATGTCTAAACAAATTGTACCCGAGATAAATTAATTAGTAAATAAATAAAAAATTTACTCATAATAAATATAATTGTAGAAAAATATTAGTAACTACTCTCATTCAACATAATTATAACTAATTCATTATCTAAAGTATTATTAACAGAGAATAAAATTACTAGCACCCAATATAATTATAAATAACATTTCTACTATCTAATATTTATTTACATTCACCATTAAAATAAGTAGAATTTTCATACTATGTAGAATTATAAATATTACTGTCAAACAATTTATTCAATATAATAATTTAATCTAATAAACGTGCATCATTCCTCAACCACAATATAAATAAAATTACAATTCTATTACCTGATATTTACACATGTACACCATTCAAATAAATAAATTTCACATATTGTACATAATTAAAAATAATATTTTTTGCTTAAATAATTTTTTTTATACTAACTATAATTATAAATAAAATCAAGTATAAATAAAATAAAACTTTTGTGAAAAACATAACATAATTTATATAAAACAACAATTTAATCTAATACACGTACACCATTCAAATAAATAAACTCACTCTAAAAATATAAAATAACTAAATTATAAATGTACACTAAGTTAAATTTATTCTCAAAAATACTATTTTTTGATAAATTAGTTTAGTTACAACTTTATAATTTAGTTTAGTTACAACTTTTAAGTAGTGAATTATTCGGTTAAGTCAAAAAAAGTGAGCAAGAAAATATAATTTTGATACTTTATTAAATTATACAATATTATGGGAATAAATTTATCTTAGTGTACATGTATGTTGGTTCAATAGTTGTAATTTATCTAGTCTATAAATAAATATTAAATTATATTATTACACCACATAAGTTTTTTTGAAAATTTAACTTATAAAGTTGAGTTTCATTCATTAATAAAATTTATAATTTATTTGTAATTATATTTAGTACTACTAATTTTTTTTCAAAAAAATAGTATTTTTGACAATAAATTTATCTTAGTTTACATTTATAATTTAGTTATTTTATATTTTTAGTATGAGTTTATTTATTTGAATGGTGTACATGTATTAGATTAAATTATTGTTTTATATAAATTATGTTAAGTTTTTCACAAAATTTTTATTTTATTTATACTTGATTTTATTTACAATTATATTTAGTATAAAAAAATTTATTTCTCACTACTTCAGAGCGACATGGTTTGCAGTACTGAGGCTTTATATAATCACAAGATCGTAGTGGAGGAATTGCACTTTGACTATTTTCTGAGAAACAGTAATGCCGGGTGTCAATGCCGAATCTCCACGCATATTCGTTTCTGTTATATATATATATATATATATATATAGATTAAATTTTCAATTAGATACCCATAAGGATGGAAGATGCCAATAGCTAATAACGATATAAAGTTTAACTTTTTGATTTATTAATCACATCGACTCTTTCATAAAAGGAATTTCTTTCTACGGAGTATATGAGTAAATGCCATTACAGAGAGAAAAAGCCAGGTTTTTACCCAAGAATATGTTAGCATCACTTTCTTTATTCCACCGCCCTCTGTAAGATTCCCTTTCCACCTAAGCGAAATTAATTTGAAATAAATTTACTCATAAAGAATATAATTATAAACAAAATTAGTAACGACTTGCATTAAATATAATTGCAAATAAAATCATAAAATTCTAAATGAACACTAAAATAAATTTATTAACTAATATATTACTTAAACAAAATTACTCACAATCAATACAATTATTAAAAAAATTATATGGTATAATTACAAATAATTAATAAATTTTAGTAATGAATGAAACTCAACTTTATAAGTTAAATTTTCAAAAAAAATTAACAATATAATTTAATATTTATTTAGATAGACTAGATAAAGTATAACTATTGAATATAACTATAGTTAAAGTAATTAAAACCTACATACATGTACACTAAGATAAATTATTCATGCAAAATATACTTGTAAATAAAATCAGATTTCTAGTAATAATAAAATAAAAAATTTCTTAAAAATTTTGAGATAATTTGTATACAACAAGCACCATTCAAATAAGTAAAAAATACAAAATAAATAAACAATTTAATCTAATATTCAATGTACCATTCCTCCCCTCAATATAATTGTGAATAAAATTTCTCATATTGTACTGTTTATTGAAATAAAAATATTCATGCAAAATATAATTGTAAATAAAATTAGATTTCTAGTAATAAATAAAATAAATCTTTCTTAAAAAATTTGAGATAATTTATATAATATAACAATTTAATCTAATATACATGCACTATTCAAATAAATAACTCATACTGAAAATACAAAACAAATAAATTATGATGTACAATAAGATAAATTTATTCCCAAAAATATTATTTTTGAAATAAAATTACTCGTATTAAATGTAATTATAAATAGTTTATGATTTTTAATAATGAACGAAACACAACTTTATAAATGTGGAATAATTCATTACTTAAAAGAGGTAACTAAATTAATTTACTAGAATTAATTAAAAATATCTAATGTCTAAACTAAAATGTACTTTGGAATAAATCTACTCATAATTAATAAACTTATAAATAAAATCACCAAATCCTAAATGTACACTAAAATAAATTTATTACATAAAATAATACTTAATATATAATTATAAATAAAATTACATTTTCTATTATCTAATATTTACTCATGTATACCATTCAAATATAATTATAAATAAAATTAAGATTAATTTAATGTATAGTCATTGGTTATCTGTATATCATATATGTGTAAAACTTACATATCGCAATCATATTCATATCATAGATCGCAAAAGGCATCGCATCAGCAGACAATTCTATTGCAGAAAAAAACAAGAAAGATAAAACAAAATGAAAACTTTGAAGTTGTCCAAGTACCATACGTGGGCACACTTGGATAGCCTAATTAAACCTCATGGTTCCTTGCAACATTAAAACACACACACACACACAGAGTTTAGAAATGCAAATAAGATGAGAAAAAAGGTGCCAAACCTTTTACCTCCTTCGGCAAGATGCGACTGCTGTTAAGACAATACTTAAAACCAACAGAGACATGGCCAACCAAACCAAAAAGATCAACCCACATCCAACAACAAGAAATCTCAATACAGAAATTTGAAAAAGCTCTAAGACAGTTAATTTACAATCTCCATAAAAGAAAAAATGAACTTTAACGAATGATCAAGAAAAGATATTTGTGGACATTACTGAGCAAGTGTCCAGTTCTCCAGCAAAAGCAAACTACCAACATTAGAGCAATTAATATATAACTAAAAGATCAAAAGAAACTTATAAAAAAAATGCTTGCTTCAAGAGGCTAATGACCATGTAACCAGTATAGCAAGAGAAGATCGATTTCATGCTAATATTACCCAATTATCTATCTGGACATTACAAGTCAGGAGGGAAACCAACAATCATCTCAAGTAAAGATGGACATCTATGCAATTCCCCATCAAAAAATTGAACTTTAACAACAAAGGATCAAGAAAAGATATTTGTAGACATTACGAGGCAAGGACTAAAGCAAAACACCCAGAGATAAATCAACAACCTTCATCATATGATGATTCAAGCAATATTTTATGTGCATCTAATAACCATTTATTTCTCAATTTAACACATAATAAATGATTGTATGTGGAATAGAATGCCATTTAATTTTTGGTAGGATGACAAAGAGAACCAACAATAACTAAAAACTAAAACAACTTGTCACTCAATACGTAATAACTTGCTAAAAAGTAAAGCATGCAACATAAGTAAAGATAAACTTTCAATGACAAATCAAAAATTGAAGTGCTGAAGATGATATTTTTAATTTTAGCATACATATAAAAAATCAAGCTCACATAAAAACAAACCAAAAATAAACAAATACAACAAAGCACGAAACTTTCCTATTAAAAAGGATTTCAAGAAAAGAATGAAATCAAAACATTCATATGAATCATGTACTCCTCTTCGCGGCAATACATCAAGATAAAGCAAGGTTTGATAAATATATATAGTTCCTTTTCTTAAGACAAGATACATAAATTTAGTTGAACATACTTTCATCGCTGCCAACATTCACAAATGCATCATCAATTCACAGACTTCCAACTGCAGCAAGTTTACTGTGAGTTCCATATTTTCTTACATTTCTCAAGGGTCAAATGCTTTTACTTCCCACTACCATTTTAAGAAAGAGAAAGTTAGCAGGAAGCAAAAAGGGTGCAAAATGATGTAGCACAACTTAGTCACATAATGACATAATAGTCCAATAAAATATTATCTTTACATGATACATACATCCCCTCCACAAAAAATACGCAAAACTAAAGATATGAATTTTAAACAAGCCCAACAATTGCAGACCTAGATCTCTCCACCTAAATACATAGTTGATGAGAAAAGACACCATCTTGTACAACTCAGATTAGAAGGGTGACCATGCCACTCTGGATTTGACTGGATCAAAACTCTTTCATGCCAGGTCGATATATGGAATTTTAAGTACCTGTTTCTGCCATTGGAATGGATTGGTATGAATGCTATGTTGGTTTATGTGATGGCAGTTGAAGGTATCTTTGCAGGATTTATGAATGGGTGGTATTATGATGATCCTCATAATACATTTGTAAGGTTCTAAGTTATATATTTAGTCCCTTTTTTGGTGCATGTATTGGCTAAATTCAGGAACTAATTTGGCAGTTCTTTGCTTATACTATCGAGTTATTAAATAAGAAACTAAACATGAGCAGACGTCACTAAAAGCAGACATAAAGTACTAGATATAGAGACAACAAGGCCTCACTATGCATTAATTTTTAAATCTTGCTAACTTTTCCAAGACTTACTTTTGTGCTTATGTTAAGGACTATACAATAAGCTCATATTAAAAAAATTGTCGACAAAATCACAATAATACATCACAATGTTAGCAAAAAGTAGACATTTCTTGTGTACCTGCTACAACTCAAGGAATAGTAAGGTCAAATAGGATATCTGACTTGCTAAATTTGAATATGCAATAATAGTAAACTTTGTTTGCAGATACATTGGATTCAGAAGCACATTTTCATTAAGGTTTGGCATTCAAAAAGAGTTGGAATCCTACTTTATGTTATCTTTGCTGAAATACTTTTTTGGGGTATCATTGCCAACATATTACACTGGTTGTCCATATACTGGAAGCTTTAGATACTTATGGAGTCTAGCTTAGTAGCTTCCAACATAATTCATCATATACTAATTAAATCTAAAATTATTGTGAGAGTGGATGATAGTTCTCATAACAATTCCAAAATTTGGGCAGTTGAAAGAACAATAATTGATTCGATTGCTTTTGTTTGATATTAGTGTCCTGGATAAGATGCAATTGTGTACATGTAAATGTATATATGTATGTGTATCAAAAAATTACCCAATGGGCATTCAAATTGTTTCACCCTGGAATAAAGCAAACTATGTGAATGGCATACAAAAAAGTCGTGCAACAAATACAAGCTCAGTGTAAGGAGAAAAGAAGAAGAAGAAGAAAGTTAGATTATATGAAGAACATAACATCCTTAAGCTATAATAACCCATTCATGCAGCACATGAGCAAATTGTCATTATGCCAAAGGAGAAACTGTGCGACTTAAATATCACTCATTTCAAGTTTCACTCTTTATGCCAATTATGATGAATCCCTTAAACAATGCACTTTTTACATTGCAATAAATTATCAATTAGCTCACACTAACCAAGAGTTCACGATATGTCATGCAGTTTGCCTACATATTCACATGCTTGTAGACTCTTGCATCTTAATTGTCATCACAATTCACAAATATTTGTTCAATCATATGCATGGTTCATGTGATCCACATGCTTGCATCCCTCGACTTTGGAACCCTCATGAGATTAATCTCCCTTCCAATGATTACAACCAATCCTAAAAAGAAACTAGTGATAGGGTTTCACCATTGTCATAAAAAGAGACCAACAATAGGCTTTCGTCGTCTTCCCAAAAAAAGAGATGAGAAGTAGGGTGTCAGTGTCTTCCCAAAAAGAGAAGTATTCTCCCATGGTTATAGCAATCTTCCCTGTTACCAAAAAGGCTCTTCCTTAGGTTTCTGCAATCTTCTCTGTCAACAAAAAGAGCATTTTTTGGGGTTTCTAAAATTATTTTTGTTACCAAAAAGAATACTTTAATAGGTTTTTGTAGTCTTCTCCCATACTAAAAAGACCCGTTTTCAATCTCGGGATTTCTTCCACATTACCCAATACCAAAATCCATCTATTCCATCTTCACTCCATCCTTGTTTATCTCATATCAATAAATCTAATCGGGCATTCAAACTTCAAAGTTATGATCTCTTATTGGAGGATACATAGGCTTTCCATCCAAAAGGTTTGCATTTGCATTTATATACATGTATACATATTTTGCGTTTTTTATATTTTAAAGTTTAGGTATGAAGTTGTTGAATGATGATATAAAATGACATAGTTGGGGACATGACAATAGATCGATGGGTTGTCTAACACCTTTCCCATTGTAACTTGTCATATGCTACTTGTTAGACCCCTACAACAGGGGTATAAAGGCTATATGCTTTTCTATTTTGGAGTCATTTTTCTCTTTCCTAGATCACATGTAGTAGGACATTAGACTTATACTTTTTCTTTTTTCATTTCTTATTAAATGACTTGTGCTTTTTCTTTTTTCATTTCTTATTAAATGAAATTTATTTATTGTAATTAATGTTCATTGTAATCAATGCCATTCGAGTTTTCCACTCTCCCTTTAAATAGTATGGTGACAACTTCAGTTTTTCCTCTCCAAATCCCACCAAGAGTTCCTACAATGAATCTTTAGGAGCTCACAATTGGCTTGCAAGTTAGTCCCACGTTGCTCCTCGCAGTGTCAACGGTTAGGATCCCCCACTAAAGGATTAGATGACAATCATTGTCAACATTGATTCACAAACTCATATCACCAGAGGAAGAATCCTCATCCATATGACATATAATTCATGATGCTAAAGATATGTGTCAAAATTTCAATAGCTATCATTTTTTTCTTGTTAGGCGTAGTGGCAATAAGTTAGCCTACTACTTAACTAGAAATTCATCTACAATTGAAGGAACTTATGATCTTCTTGAATTTGTTCTCCCAGTTGTATTATCTAATTCTTTAGATGTAAAAGCGATTAAATTGTATTACTTCAAATAGGTACATCTCATATTACAAAGCTCCTCACATAATCAAGCACATGAGTAGTTCCTTCTTCTAAAAACTAGCTCTTCTGGCAATATAGTATTAGAGTAGTGTTTGATCAGCCACTTACATTATTCAAAAGCATTCTTTTCAATCAATATCAATAATTTATGTATTTTTTTATCTCTATGTATAAATAATTAAATTCAGATTAAGTCCTTAGATCGTATGTAGCTACGAAACAACATATATGATGGTAATGAAATATGCCTCTATGGATTTCATCTTAAATTATTTCGAATCAAGAATAATTGAGATGGGAAATTAATGATTCAATAAGAGTTGCACATATGACACATGCTCATAAAAAGACTGTCTCGTTTTATGGATATTGGTGTAGTGACACTAGTGCATGAATGTGGGTGCTTGTTAAAGAACAAGTATACTGATCTATGCTACCTAAAAATTTCTAATTGAAAATGAAATATTGTTGAATATAAAATTTCTACATTATGATAGTGCAAGATTAATCCTTATATTTCAGGCATTAATGTAGTCTTGTGCATAGTTAGTTGTGCTTTAATTTATTATCTGATTACATGGATAATCATAATGGCAATATTGTGGGTGCAATTTAATTACAAATGGAGGTTCATGAGAGTCCATCATCTATCTGGATGAATTGAAAAATCTCCTATATTTTTTTTTTATTCTTGACTTGAAAGTCCTTAGCCAATGCTGAATGAAAGAAAAAGAATTTTTTTAATTTCATCATTGAGTCAAGTAACTAGGAAATGTCACATACTTATTGGGTTATGTGAGTTTTGATTAATAATGCATACCGTAAGCCTAATCATGAGATTAGTTGATGGAAGAATCTTACTTGTATAGTACTTTTAATTAAAAATGTTCGCTACTTTAGCTATATCTAGGTTTTTATAACATGTTTCTAGGCGTTCACCATGATTGTTGAGATTTTATAATTAAGGAGTTAATTCTAAGAGTATTAAATTAAAATAATTTTAATTATTCAATCAAGTTACAAGAGTTGTGAGCACACTAAGGGGTCACTCACTAGCTTGGAGAAGTCAATTTCTTACTAAGGTAAATAATAATATTGTTGGAATAAGTAAATTAACTAATTTGACTGATTAATTTATTGAGCTTCAATTAATTCAAGTGGTATATTAATTAAATTAATTGATGAGATCATTTAATTGGATCTAATGTGAATAGGATAAACCTAATTGGAGTTAAATTGAATAAATCAATTAATAAAATAAGTATTGATTAATTCATGTGATGGATTAATTAATTTAATTAATTAGATTAATTAAATAAATTAATTTATTTTAGGCTTAGGTCCAATAGTTATGGGTTTGATGGTATCTATGCCCAATAAGAATTGGATGATGAGAAATCTAATCCTAGAGAAAGAAAAAAATAAGATAGTGCTTGGACTAAAAAACTACCTTATGGAGGTAGAACCCAAAAGTTTGGAGCAATTTTCGTCTAATTAGCCTTTGCAACATCATCAACAAGATTTTTTCAAAATTTATGTGTAATAGGCTCTCGATTTATTACCTAAATTATTCTCACCGGCACAAAGCGGCTTTTGTGGTAGGAAGGCCTCTTGTGGACAATATTATGTTGGCTCAAGAACTCACTCATCATATTGACAAGAAGTGTAAATTTGGTACTATGTTAATGAAGCTTGATATGACTAAAGCTTATGATAGAGTTCATTGATCTTTTCTCTACAAGGTTATGAGAAGTTTTGGTTTCCTTGCTCATTGGATTTAGTTAATGCATCATTATGTTAAGAACACCTAGTTCTTGGTCCTTATTAATAGCCAATCCACAGGGTTCTTCAATTCAGCTAGAGGCCTTCGGCAAGGCAATCCTTTATTATCGGCTTTATTTATCATTGCTTCAGAATTTCTATCATGGGGCATGAAATCCTTATTTGGCGAGAACTCAATATTGTGGTTGTTGGATATTAATTTTGAGCGTATAAAAATAATTTTTATTTGTTTCCCGAACAAATCAAGCGCAGCAAAAAAATACGGTATCAGATATTATAATAATTTTCACAAAAGTAATGCAGTTGTATGAATATATAATTTTAATCAGTTCTACAAAATATAACAATTATATTCATGAGAGTTTTAGAAAATATTACCTGGTAGAAAAAACCAATTCTTTTTCTAATGATGCATTTAAAATCTTCAAACTTTCCTCACCAAACTTCAATTTGATTGAACCAGATACCAATGTCTTCCAATCCAAGTCTCCACACCAATGGGAATGAGTGGGTGTTCTTAATATTAAATTAAATTCTACTATATAATTTATCTTGTGATATTTTCAACTCTTAAAATTATAAGACTGAGCTTAGGAGAGGGAATGAAAAATATTCAGCAAAAGTCTAGAGAACTCTTCTCTAGAAAATAATGTATCTCTTAGGAAAGAGAAAGGCTCTTGGTGAAAGAAGGTATATATGTTTCGTCGAGTTTTTACAAACTGCAAGTGAACGTTGTTAAGTTTTAATACAATAGTGAGTTGAATATCGTATTCACAGAGATTGTAATAAAATATTGTATCAAGTATCGTAGTTTAAATAGTTTCAATTTTATCTAGAAAATCAAGTGATGATTGGTAAATAAAGTAGAGTGAGAAAAAAATAATGCAAAGACAAAAGTGAAACTCTTACGAGCAATACAACAGACACCTTATGAGCAATAAATTTTAGAGGAATGACTCACTTAAATATCACCTATGTTATTTCTTCCAAAACATACCAATTCAAGTCAATAATACATATAAGTTAAGAATTCCTAAACTCATCAATTCCCTCTCTCGAGTGTCGAATTAACTATGAGTTATAACATGAATTTCATTATCTCTATAAAATTCAAGAATAAAACTCTATAAAAGTTCAATGAATTCTTCTTCAAAACTTCAAAGGTTTCATAAGTTTCTCAACTCTATAATTCCTAAATTGTGTTATCCTTATGATCATATATAATCTTTGCTCTCTTGAGTATTGAATCTCATACATCGAACAATCTCAATTAATGGCTAAATAATCAAGATGCAATACTAAACAAGATAACACAAACAAGATGAATAACTTGATCTAATATTGAAAGTCAAAACATAAGATCAAATAAGGTTGTAATCATCCTCTAAAATGAAAAGTATAGTTCATCATGGATGAATAAAACTTCAAAAAATACAAAAGAAAGTGTATGAAAATTGTTCACCAATTTGTAGAATGAAAGGAATGATTGATGCTCTCCTTGTCTCCAACAATGGCTTGTCTCTAAAAATGGCTCTTTCTCTCAGGAATGACTTCTTCTCTATCAAGGAAATTGAATGGCTTTTGTCTCCAAGAACCAATTCCTCACTGCTCCTTTGGTTTATGCCAATCTTCTTCTTTTAACTCATCTTAATGATTCCTCCCTCAAAAGTTTTCAAAAAATCCTAAAATTCTTCCCATTTTCTTGGCTTTTCCCTCTTTTTCTCTCCACCAATTTAGTATATCCCACTAGAGCATCACATGGGTAATGATGTATAAGTGTATTTAATGTGTATATCTCATAAAAATGCCAAAATACTTGATCCATTGACACTTGTCGTAAAAAAAATACATCATCTTTTTGGTTAGTAGGGCAGTACCTAGGCATGGAATAATTGTGCCTAGGCACCTTATATTTTGTTTCGCGGCCTCGGATGGTGCGCCCTGTTTTGGTGCCTAAGTGCCGTTGCAGTTTTTTTCTCTTTCAATTCAGTGTTTTGACACTATTCAACCTTTTTAAACTTATTTTTGACCTCTTTATATGATGAATTGGCTTTTAATATCTGATAATGTATTGTATCTTTGTGTCTTGGATTTTCATAGGCACTTGAATCAACTAAGTATGACATCTTTGGAGAGATTTATGCCTAAAATACCAAGATGTGTCATACCAGAAAATTTCAGCCCAATGCTGACTCTTGAACTCAGTTGTTCTTATGGAGATCAATTGAATTGAATTTCGTGGTAAATATAAAAATTGTAGATATATCTCTTACATTTCCAATGGTTTAAGAATAAAGTCAAAATGATGTTTTAGCAAAGAGTTATGATTGAAATATGAAAACTGCCATAAATTGCACCACAATTCGGATTCTTCAACATTTCAATCAAGTTTTGGGATTCTTTTCACTTTCTTCTCCTTTTATCATTACCTACAAGATTTCAAACTAAATGCATAAAAATTAACAAAAATACTTGAAAGCAAACCAAATGTTAATCAAAAGGTATATGAATTATTAGTATAAAACCAACTTATCAAATACCCAAAACTTAAAGATTTGCTTGTCCTCAGGCATCAAACATTAAATTCTCAATAACAACCCCTTTATGAATCAGGTTATCAAAGTTAAGAAAGATTTTTCTAGCATCTTATCTCAAAAGATTAGAAAAATATACCAAGTTTACATGTTAACATGCATATTAATTTTCCTTAAATTTATGGTCTTATGTGTGTGAGTGTGAAAGTAGTAGTTTATCAACTTTTGTTTATCATCAGGATTGGTTTATAAAGCTAACTACTCATATTTGATTCACTTTTGAAGTGATTACCTAACTTTATAGGCTTGTTTTCACACTAGTCTACACTAATATTGGTAGACCATAGCATTAAAGATCAAAAAGACTTCCAAAGTTTTTATTGTGAGGCTTAGGTAATGGTGGGAAAATATGAAAAATTGTAGCTAAAAATTACCCATTTTATACGATCATACTAGAACCTTTATGAATGAGCACCAATTTCTTCATCAATCCCTTCACTTTTTTATTAAACATCTCATTTTTCTTCTTTTTGATCTTGGATTACCCCCAAACTCATTTCTTTTATTGTATGCAATATGGGTCTATTTATTTTAGAGAGTTCAAATCATACACCTCAATTCATAATCTCTTCATTTTTATCCTTTTTCAATCTTTTCTTCTTTTTATTTATATTTTTTTTAATACAACAATTCATTCAAGAGTGATTGTGTAAATGAGAAAAAAAAGGTAGAATATTGGATTTTTTTTTCATAAAGGTAGATAATGTGTATAAGTTGTCCAAAAAATTGTTTAAATAGGCTCAAGAGGGGACACTGGAGAATAATTCAAGTATAGGTTGGCTTCAAAGGCTCAAATGGTCCAAAAATGGCCTAAATCATCTCCCTAATGGTATACCACCTGGGATTTCGCCTCGACTAGTGATCAAACAAGTTCTAGATATTGGTGGGAAAATTTAGGATATAATTAGACCTTATAACCTGTCTCTAAACAAATAAATGTAACTCAACAACCTATTTAGTACATCGAGATTCACAAGACCTCATAAAGTAAATAAAACCAAAATTTGATATTTAGACACGTAAACAAACGTACATATTCTAATATTTACTTTTTTTTTTCAAATATGCACATAGTTTATCACTAAACTTTTCAAGCAACAAGCAATAATCCTAAACTCTTGAACTCCCCCCCCCCCCCAAAAAAAAAAAACTTAATATAAGCATTGTCCTAAATGATTGGAAGAATTGTAAAACAAGGGACTTTCCTAAAAATGTTTGGTGTTTAACCTTTAACATGAAAAAATGAGTAAAATATCAAGGAACAATTATCATGATATGAAACAACACTCACAAAAATAAGAAAAAAAGAGCTTGGGTTGCCTCCCAAGAAGTGCTTTATTTAAAGTTTTTAGCTAGACCAAAATCAAATACTTTTAGGTTGCTTTTTCAAGTGGAAGATAGATAACTTCCAAATTTTATTACCATAATAATATTTCAACCTCTGTCCATTGATACGAAATAATATGTCATCCTTATTTTTCAGCTCAATCGCCCCAAATGAAAATATCTTGTTGACAATAAAGGGACCAAAATATCTAGATTTCAATTTTCCTGGAAAAAAAATTAATTTAGAATTGAAAAGCAACACAAGTTGTTCAGGTTGAAATTTCCTTCTTAAAATCATTTTATCATGCCATTGTTTTGTTTTTTCTTTATAAATTTTAGCATTTTCATAGGCATCAAACCTAAATTCCTTCATTTCATTGAGTTACAATAATTTTTTTCTTCTATTGTCTTTATATCAAAATTTAATTATTGCACAACATAATATACACTATGTTCTAGCTCAATAGGGAGGTGACAAGCTTTTCCATAAACTAGTCGATAAGGAGACATACCTGTAGGAGTTTTATATGATGTGCGGTATGCCCACGATGCATCATCAAGCTTATGTGCCAAATCCTTTCAATTAATGCTTACCATTTTCTCAAGGATTTGCTTCACTTCCCAGTTTGAAATTTTGGCTTGTCCATTTGATTGAGGATGGTATCCAAGAGCTACTTTCTGTCTTATATCATACTTAGCCAAAAGGTTATTAAATATTTTATTGCAAAAATGAGAACCTTCATCACTTACAACTGCTCTAGGTGTGCCAAATTGAGTGAAAATATGTTTGTGCAAGAATTTAAGCACTACCTTGGTATCATTAGTAGGTGTGGTAATTGTTTCTATCCACTTAGAGATATAATCCACAACGAGCAAAATATATAGTCGGCCATTTGATGGAGGAAATGGTCCCATGAAGTCAATCCCCCAAACATCAAAGAGTTTAACTTCCATCATGTTAGTCAGAGGAAGCTCATGGCGTCTAGTAATTGTTCTAGCCCTTTGACACCAGTTACATGTCTGCACAAAAGCATAACAATCCTTAAACAAAGTTGATCAATAAAAACCGGATTGCAATACCTTAGAAGCTGTCTTTGTAGGTCCAAAATAACCACCAAAGGTAGAAGCTGGGATACATCTTCTAAGTACCAATTCCTATGTTGCCGGAATGTTTTGACTAAAAGAGTATCACAAAATCATGTAGCTCAACCAGATGAGCTAGAGGACCCTTTCCAACCTAATGATCATACCAAAATGAGATATTGCCTTTGCCAAGCCTTCAAAATTGATGTGCGTGCAATGCAACATGGGACTAGCAAGTGTACTAATCGCAAGTAATAAGTATGCCAAGTGTGGGTCGTCATATTCCAAGGAAGCGTATATACAATTATTGAATTGTGAGACTCTAACTATATTTAACCAATCAAATGTTACGTGAATGTTTAAAAACTAGATCAAACTATCTAACAATAAAAAATCAACAACCAAGAAATGCATATATTTGAAATCAAGGAAGAAGAGGTCAAGGCATTGGATTGCCAACTTACTTCATTATGAATTTCAACTAATTATGATTAGGAGGAGTGCTTGAATTGTGTGACAACAAGATTTCCAACCGTAGTCAATATTCTCTCTCGAGATATACCAATTATACTAATAATTTCAACCTACTATATCTCTATATTGGTTAATCCAACTAAAAGTGCATTAAACTCTATGAACTATAATAGCTTTCAACATAATCAAGTTATGCCTATCACTATTGCAGTACCAACATATACCACTAACTAGTACATGGCATGTATTATATGAGCACTTATTCCAACACTACCTCTAGGACACAATTATAACAACAATATCTCTCGGATACAATTACAATAACAAAGATCAATTCAAAGTTGGTCAAACTTAAAAAATCAATAAGAACATAATATATGCTCATCATAATTTAAACAACATCCCAACCACAATCAAGCAATCAATTCTTAGTTCTCTAATTTTTTTATTTTTTTTTAGTTCTCTAATTTGGCTTCTCAAGCCTTAACTAAAATAAATTTAACTCATCTTGAAATGATCAAACCCCACTTTGTTCATCAACATCATGGGTCTTCACAATTTCAACAAGTCAAACAAAATCAGAAGGAAATAAAAGTAGAAAATTACCACCACAAACTCTTGAACTCAATTCTCAAGCTTGAATTCTTTATTTAATCCTCCAAGCCCAACATAGATTCCTTCTCCTCTAGATGTTAATTTTAATTTTCTTGAATGGGTATGTGGAATTGTGTATGGAGTGTGTGAGAATTGTGTGTGGAAAAGTGTGTGTTGAATGAAGAATATGAGATTGTGTGTATCTAATAGGGTGTGTGTGATTGTGTGTATCTTCTGTGAGACTATAAAAAATCTACCAAAAATTCCCATTAAGCCACTTGTCAAAGTCTAATGAAATAAAATCAAATTCTATTTAGTGACATAGCGCCACTATGTGGAAAGTTGCGGCCGCAGTGCTGAACAATTTCATCTATTAGCGCCACATCACTAATTATGTTAAATTATGAGTTTATCAAAAGTATATGTTGCTTCACTTCATTTGTAATCCAGTAAAGCCTTTTCCAGATTAGAGAATGATTAACTATACATTTAGCCCTTACCAGATGGTCACAAGAGAAATATTTATGAACTGTGTATTTACTCCAGAATGAAGTTGATGTTCTAAATTGCCACCACAACTTGATAGAGAATGATGAGGTAACATCCTCCAATCTTCTTGTACTTCTTCTAAAGGAAAACAACATTCCATCCAAGAGGACCATTGTATTTTCTGGACAACAGTGATTGAGCCCTAAAAGAAACGATTGAGAAGTCTTTCAATTTGTTGAAAAATAAATTTTAGCATAGACATAAAGAGGCATAAAATTAAGAACAGTCCTAATAAGTGTCAGTCAACCACCATATGCCAAGTATTTTTTCTCCTATCCGGATATCCGATCCCACAATCTTATCAATGATTCCATCAAATAAGCAAATGTTTTTTTCTACCCTTTTGTAAAGGAGCTCCAAGACAAGTAATACGAAGACTTTGGGAAGAAAATCCTGAGATTTATTTGATTCTTTGGATTCTTTGAGCTAGAATTCTCTTAGCCAACAGTAAGAAACTCTTTACCTTTTTAATGAGCTAACAGGAAATCAATATGTAAGAAATTCTTAAGTATTGAAATTCCCCTCTCATTTGCCTTCAAAAAAACTAATCATGTGGTCCGCATGGGTCAAATGAGAGACTAACAAACCTCTCCTGCCTAAATATGCAGTCCAACATTGTGAGCAAACAAATGATTAAGGCCGTGGAAACTATAATAAAGAGAACTGGCGGGATCGAATCAGCCTAATGTAATCCCCTAGTTGAACAAAAGAAACCATCTGCCTTGCCATTCATAAGAACTAAGATCTATGAATTTTTGATACAATTCTTTACTAAAGAAATCCATTGATCCGGGATCCCAAACTTCTACAATACCATATATAAGGAACCCCAATTCACACAATGATATACTTCGGTCATATCGAGTTTCATGTTATAATTCTCGTTCTTACATTTATTATCAATTCCATGCATAAGCTCCTTGGCCAAAACAATATTATCCCTAATTAGTCACCCAGGCACAAAACCACTTTGTGCTGGTGAGATGAGTTTAGGGAGGATAGATGCGAGCTTGTTGTAAAATACCTTTGAAATATTTTATTAATTACGTTGCACAAGCTTATTAGGCAAAAGTCACTCCATCCAAGTGGGGCATCAACCTTTAGAATCAACACTATAGATGATGTGAAACTACGGGGCATTGGGATTTCACTAAAAAATTATGTACAAGCATCATATAGATCTCCTACAGTAATCCCTAATAATGCTTATAGAACAATCAAGAAAACCTATTAAGCCCAGTTACACTATCCGAATGAATACCGAAAACCACAGATTTAATTTCATTAAGGGAGGGAATAGTGCAAAGAAACCTTCTGTCCTCATCCGGGAGCATGTTTGAAATACCTCTAAGATCCAGCTCCAAAAAAAAAAAAAAAACCATCACCTTCAGTTAAAAGACATTCAAAAAAACCAGTGGCAGAGTTTCTTGAGGTTTAGTCAGTTTTGCACATTATCAACAATAGTATAGATTAAGGACTATTGCCTTTTCTTTTCTAAGGAATGGAAACATGTCTAATTCCTTTCAACCTCTTTAAGCCACTTGCACACAGACTTCTGCTTCTAGTAGGATTTCTCAATAATAATGGCATTTAGTAGATTCGTCTGGCTCTTCTTCATATTAATGAAGTTTTCATTAGTAGGATCAAGTTCACAAAGATTTTCCTTAGCCTTTGATTCAGATTCAGATTCAGGAGCCTTCACATCATCAAAAATACTGCCGAAGACCTCCTTATTCCACCACTTAAGCTGACGTTTAGTATGACATAGCTTTTGCTAAAAATTTGACATCCTCTTAGCAGTCGAATGAAACTGCCATACTTCTTTCACCATGTCCAAAAATTACGGGTGCTTAGTCCATCCATTAATAAAATAGAAAGAAGCCGGAGATTTCTCAAAAATAGTGCTCAAACAAATCAACAAAGGTGAGTGATTTGAGCGACACTTAGCAAGCTTAACTTTAGTGATTGGAAAAATATCCATCCACTCATATAAAATGAGCACTTTATGCCAAACACAGTTACCATACCAAGTATATTTATTCCCCTCAAAACCAGCATCAACAAGAGAACAGTCAAGCAACATATTCACAAAATCCTCCATCGAACCCAATTTCAAAGATCCACCCCCCTTCTTCTCGTGCGTATGGAGAATGATATCAAAGCTCCCACTAACTAGCTGAGGAGAAGACCAAGCTCATCCCACAAGATCATCCTCTCTACCCTATTACACATTATATATACAAAAGAACAAAGACAGACTTTGGCAAGGAATTAGATGAAATCATAACATCAATAAGCTGCTCATGATTAACTAAGACATCAATATCAACATCTTCTTTCCAAAAAGCCAAATATGGATTAGAGACATTAGAAATAACATTATCAAAGCCAAACTTATGAGATATTTTATGAGTATCCAAGCTAATTTGGGCTCTAGGATCACCAAGAGAGTTGGCCTGTTCATTTTACACAATTTCTTCAGAATATTTTAAGCTTTATCATTCCATAGACCCCTAATGTTCCATGTGATAATATTCATAATTTAACATTAGAGGAAGTTAATTTTGACGTTTTTTTTTTGCACTGTACCTCTCTAAATTTGCCTCTGTTGAACTTGTTTTTTGTGTGGGGTAGTACTCAACAGCTGAACCTGATGAGATGCAGCTTCCCTAGCCTTCTCAAAATTAATATTTTCCATCTCCTAATCAGCATAACCTAGCTCAAATGTGGAAGGGTTAATATCAAATTCCCTATCCTCATGAACAAAATTTGCTTCCTCATTAACAAAACAAGTAATTTGATTAGGGATTGAGGTAGAATCTCCACCCCTAGAGCTAATATGAACATCACTTGATAGCACATTAGGATTAGGATTAGGGTTAGGGTAAGGATAAGAATCCATAACCCTAGGAATTTCCCTCGCAGCATTCAATGTAGCATCGCCAGGATTAATAGCACCATTAGGACTAACTAAATGAGGCGACAATAAATTATGTTGTAAATTGAACGATGTTCAATAAATTCAGTTCATGTTTAGTAACATGTTCCTAACCTTCATGTATTGAATCCAAAACTATGGAACAAACTACCTATCCTTGTTTCAATTGATTATCATTACTTGCAAAAATTTTATTTCTTAAGGCAACATTATCATTAAGACTTTGGACTGGTTTCTCTACCCAATGCTGAGATGACTTCGACATGCCAATGGCTGGCAGTGCATTAACCTCAACCTGCTTACCTTTATTATTTTGTGATTTTTTCTTCTTCTCATGTGCCATTAATTTTTCCTTCTCTATGTTTGTGGCTGGTCTTCGATATGAATTCCCCATACATTCAACCAAATTATGCCCCAAATGCTTGCATTTGGTGTAATACTTAGTACATCTCTCGTAACTAACCTTAGTAATCACATTCTCCCCACATCTGATTGGAATCTCTGTTAAAATAATAATTTATAATTAGTGGTTGAAACACTAAACCACAATTAATGGATCATAATGAATGACGTGCAACTGGCCATGAAAATTGATGCATTATGGTGCAATTATGGAAGATTATGGTGCACTAATGCACCCACTAAGTCTCCCATTTTTTTAGTGGTAAACTTTGGCAATTATTTTAATCTACGTGGTAGGATGATTGAGGCCTATAAATAGGAATGTTGTTGGTTATTTTAGGCAAGTAATTCGAGGAAAAAATCAAGGAAGTTAAAAAAAAAAAAGCCAAGCAAGACTATTTGAGAGTCAAAATAGAAATTGTACCGAGTGTAATTTGGAATACAAAATGGTGAGCATATTTCTATTATATTTGTAATATTAGTCTTCCATTTATTTTTATCTCTCATATTTTTTAATATATTTACATCTTTACACCCAATATTTGCAGTGTCAGAGCCACCTTTAGCCTGATAACCCCTCATATATACAAAAACGGCTTCAACCAGCAGTAATGAACTTGCTTCGCCTATTCCCAATAAGGTGTTCCTATCTTCGTTGGTCAAGATTACGAGTTATGTAGATTCTTGATGCGCACATTATTCGTGTCCCATGAACTTTGAGATATTGTTGAAGAGGGATACAATATATATACTCCGAAGGAGGAAGCTGCGCTAGCAGCGATAGAAAAAAAAACAGCATAAAGAGTACAAGATGAAAGATGCAAGAGCCTTGTCCTTTATGCACCAAGGTGTAAGTCAATCCATTCTTCCACACATTAAAGGTGTTAAAACATCAAAAGATGGATGAAAAATTTTGAAAAAATAATTTGGAGGATTTGAAAAAGTCATCTCTATCTAATTGCAAAATTTATGGTGAGATTTTGATAATTTGGCTATGAAAGAGAGCAAAAATGTGCAAAAATAATTTTCTAGAGTTTCTACAGTTGTAAATCAAATTAGAGGATATGGTGATACTGTTGAAGACCAAAAGATCATTGAAAAAATGCTACAAAATTTGCTAGCAAAGTTCGAGCATATAGTCGCTGCTATTGAAAAATCCAACGATTTGTCAAAATTATCTCTGGACGAGCTTATGGGATCACTAGAAGCTCATGAAAAAAGAATGAGTAGATTTTCAAGTCAAAGCTTGGAGCAAGCCTTTCAAGAAAAGGTTAATATTTCAAAGTAGAAAAATCAGCAAGATGGCAAAGAAACAATTCAATTAAGCAAGGTACACAAGGCAGGTCGTAGTAGATATCAAAACTTCTAAAGACGAGGACAAGGAAGAAGAGGTAATTCTAGACCGAGAAATTTTAATCAAAATTCAGATTTATATTGTCGAATATGTAGGAGGAACGGCCATGAAATAAAAAATTACTAGAATAAATGCAAAAGATGCAAAAATGCAAATCATTCCTAAGGAGATTGTTGGCACAAAGATGATGGAGATACAAATGAGGTCAATTTCACAGAAAGAAATGTGGATAATCAGGTATTTTATTCCTGCTTGAACTCTTAACAATAAATTGAGAATATTTGATACGTGGATAGTGATTGCAGTAATCACATGTGTGGAAATAAGAAAATATTCGTGAAGGTTGATGAATCATATTCATCAGAAGTAATACTCGAAGATGGCAAAGCACACAAAATTATCGAAAAAAGAGCAATTACAGTCCAAATAAAAGAAGGCAAAGCCAATATTATCAAGGATATCTTTTATGTGTCAAACTTAACTCAGAATTTATTGAGCATCGGCCAGCTACTGGAGAAAGATTACAAAGTAGAATTCAATAATAACCAATGTGTTATTATTGATAAGCAAAAAAATCTCACAATTGTTAAGATTAAGATGAGTTCAAATAAAGTTTTTCCTCTTAATTTGCCATTAACTGAGAAAATTGTACTTCAGAGCATAACAGATGAAGATTATAATCTTTGGCATTTGAGGTATGGACATTTAAGCTATAAAGGCTTATATCTATTGAAGAAGAAAATATGGCATTTGGCCTTCCAAATATTCCAAATTAAGACAAGCTATGTGAATGATATATTTTTGGCAAAATGCATCAGTTGCCATTTCCAAAGACATCATACAGAGCCAAAGCTCCTCTTGAGATAGTACATGCAGACATATGTGGGCCAACACAAACATCATCTCTCAACGATAATAGGTATTTTCTCTTGTTCGTTAATGATTGCACCAGAATGATGTGGATCTATATCTTAAAGCAAAAGTTTGAAGTATTTCCAAAATTTCTGGAGTTCAAAACATATGTTGAAAATCAAAATGGCAGAAAAATAAAGACTCTGCCGGCAGATCGAGGAGGTGAATTCATTGGAAAAACCTTCTTGAATTACTGTAAAGCAAAAGGAATCCACCGACAACTAACAGTTCGATACAGCCCACAATCATACAATAGTTGAAATGACATGGGGCATGATGATAGGAAAAGGACTTCCAAAAGTTTTTGGGCAAAAGCAGTAAATATAGAAGTCTATATTCTGAATCGATCACCGACAAAGGCAGCCCCCAATAAGACTCTATACGAGGCTAGGCATCAAAGAAAGCCTCAAGTAAACCATCTCAAAGTTTTTGGTTGCATTGCTTATTCATATATTCCTTCTCTACAGAGCGATAAGTTCGACGGTAAATGAGAAAAGCTTGTCTTTAATGGTTATAGTGACGAATCCAAGGGATATCTTTTACTAGATCCAAAGACAAATAAACTCATTATTTCTCACTCATTATTTATTGAGATGTGATAGGTGTATATTTTGACATATTTTTATATCAAATCCTTTATACTTTTCTTGCTTTATTCTTGTTAATATTCTTGTTTTATTAATGTTTTGTGTTAGGGAATAAATTGAAGCATGTTTCCAAACTTGTGCAGTTTTTGTAATTTGAGTCTAATTTCATGATCAAAAGCTCTATGGACCTGAAGCTTGTTTCATTTGAAATCCAAGAGATAGAGGTACAACTTTTATGTTGGAGGCTTAGCCCAATTCAGTCTTGATGATAGCAGAAAATTCGTCCAAGTAATTACACAAAATGGATCACCAAAATTCGGATCAGAGTTCAGCCCAGTATTGACTTATTTTACCAATTGGATTATATGTCTTGAGCCTAAATTTATTTTGGTTTGAAATTAGGATATGTTATACCCAAGAGGTAAATAAACAAGTTTTTTGAAGACAAGATGTTGTGAAAATGTGTCAAAATGGTAAAACCATAGGCTGCAAGTTGCTGCTGATGTTACAGGGTGGCTCTTGAACATGACTCAGTAATTTGACCATATCTCCTTCATCCGATTGCCAAATTTGACAAAACATATATGAAAATATAACCGCATTGAAAGATCTACAATTTTGATTCTTTACGTATCTTCAAAATCAGGTTGTATCTGATCGAAAAATGTAATTCAATTCAGTGAATGAGAAATTTGTGTAACAACTTACCAACTCTTGGCAACTAGCATACCACTTGATTAACCCCTCCATTATTTGTTTGGCCTCTAGCTTACTCCAAGTACTATAAATAGGCCATGTATTAAGCTTTTAAGAGGAGGGGGATAGAGGGTTTCTTTAGGCTAAGTTATCTAGTTTGTATGTTTTCTAGTATTGTAAGTTTTCTAGTAGTAATAGAAATGCATTCTCTAGTTTCTCTTATATTTTTAGTCTTTGTTACTTTTATTATGTCTTTCTAAATTTTATTTTGCTGAGGAAAAAGGGTGAATCTCTTGATGTAGGAAGAAAAATGGTTATAAGGGTAGAAATTGTTTAAGTATGTTGTATTATTATTTTTGTTTTTGATCTAAACCCTACTTGTTTTGTGGTGATTCTTGATTTATGTATCTCCAATGGCACAACAAATACTTGGGTTCATTTAGCTTATTGTACGGTTTTACCCCACCGACTGCTAATGTGAAACCTTGATTTGTTGTTGACGAAGGTGTACATAAATGCTTGATCCCATAAATAAGTGTTGGCGTTAGGAGATAATTTACAATAGTTAGACAATATCATGATTACCTTATTAAATGAGTTACTTGATAATATCTTCCCATTGGAACCTTCATTATGTATAGATTTCAATTGTGGCAATTAATAGAGGTAAAAAGAATAAATAACCATTTCTTTATCCAAAACTCAAGAGTGGATCCTTAATCCTCAGTACTTTTTATTACTTTGATTTTTCTTTAGTTACATCATACATTAATTGTTCATATATTTTGATTCACATAAACTCCATCTTTTTAGAAATATAAACTTGAATTCTTCAAACAACTTCCCTGTAGATCGACATCGGACTCACGAAAAATTTATTACTTACTACAACCTGCACTTGGGTTTGCAACCTTAAAGTTGTAGTAAGTTTTTGGCGTCATTGCCGGGGAAGGCAAGGTAAGTATTCAGGTTTGTTAATATATTTTCTTTGTAAATATAGTTTGTTTATTTTTTTTATGGATATATAGTTATATGGTATCGTAGTCATAATTCTCGACGTTTAGTAAGAAATAATTCCGAAACTTTGTTTGGAATTTGTTTGAATCATCTCCACATACTTCTACCATGGTTGAAAATGAAAGTGTCCAGGATAAAAATAAGAATCAACAGGTACGTACCATGCGTTATTACTTGCAACCTCCTCGAAATTCTTCTCCTTCTTGTTTTATTTTTCCTCTAAATGCAAACAATTTTCGATTCAAGTCAGGTATGATCCCTACTTTCTAATTTCCATGGTTTAGACTCTGAAAGTCCTTACTTGTATTTAAAAGAATTTGATGAAGTATGTGCAACTTTTGATGATCAAACTTGTACAAATGAAATTGTTAAGCTCAAATTATTTCCTTTCTCTTTAAAAGATAAAGCAAAAAATTGGCTTAATTCTTTAAAACTTAGGTCAATTGGCACTTGGCAAGAAATGCAAGCTGAATTCTTGAAAAAATTCTTTCCAACTCATAAAACTAATGCTTTGAAAAGATAAATTCAAATTTTTCTCAAAATTCGAATGAAGTTTTCTTTCAATGTTGGGAAAGATTTAAAAATTTGTTGAATTCATGCCCACATCATGGTTTTGAAAAATGGCGCTTAATTAGTTTCTTTTATGAAGGTTTAACTCCTGAAACAAAAAATTTGTTGAAACAATGTGTAATGGTGAGTTTCTTAATAAGGAACCTGATGAAACCCTAGAATATCTAGATCATTTGACAGAAAACTCGCAATCATGGCATAGTGTTAATTCTTCCGAAAGTTCTATTAGATCTAATCTTGTTACTAGTAATAAAGGAAATTATTACCTTAGCCCAGAAGATGATCTAAATGCTAGGCTTGCTAGTTTAACAAGAAAAGTTGAAGCCATGGAAGTTAAAAAAGTAAAGGAAATCAAATCTGTACAAGAGGAAGAAGTTTATAGTAATTGTGAAATTTTGGGGCACTCCACCAATAAATGTCCAAACATTCCACTACAAGCAAATTTTATGAACACATTCAAAAAACTTTTCCATTCTCCATATTCTGAAACTTACAATCTACAATGAAGAAATCATCCCAATTTCAGTTGACGAGATGATAACCGTGCCCAACCACTGCATTCACCAAAACCACAAAACTTTCATTCTTATCCACCTCCACATACAAAATCCATTGAGGAGACTTTGCAAACATTTATGCATGAACAAACAAACATTAATAATCAGACTTCACAAGCTATCAATGAGATCAGAAGCACAATTTCAACACTGACAACTTCTTTGCGTACTCATGAAAAAGGAAAATTTCCTGCTCAACCTCAACCTAATCCTTCTACTCAGTGTCGTGTTTCTTCTTCAGGTGAAAATACAGTCAAGGAGGCTAATTCAGTTACAACTCTTCAGAATGGAAAAGTTGTTGACAAGACTATTCATCCCAAGGAGAAAGTTTCTAATCCACCTCCAGAAATGAAAAATGGAAATAGTCTTGACGACAAAGGTAAGTTTGAAGAAGGTAAGCGTGAAAATGACGAAAAAGAAAAATATTTACCTCCAGCACCCTTTCCTCAAAGATTGCAAGCAACTCAAAAATTGAACTCAAATGCTGAAATTTATGAAATTTTTAAACAATTCAAGATTAATATTCCATTATTGGATGCAATCAAGCAAGTTCCACCTTATGCCAAATTTTTGAAAGATTTATTTACAATCAAAAGAAAACATCATGTACAAAAGAAGGCATTTTTAACTGAAAGTGTTAGTTCAATCATTCAACAATTCACTCCACCAAAGTACAAAGATCCAGGTTGTCCAACCATTTCATATGTAATAGGAAACACTAGAATAGAGCGTGTTTTGCTTGATCTTGGTGCTAGTGTAAATCTTCTACCTTCTCAGTTTATGAACAGTTAGGTTTGGGAGAACTTAAAACAACTTCTGTTGTACTCCAACTAGCTGATCGTTCGATTAAAGTTTCAAAGGGGATAGTAGAAGATGTGTTGGTACAAATTGATAAGTTTTACTTTCCAGTTGATTTCATTATTTTGGACACAGAGCCTGTTGCACAAACACATACACAAATTCCTATCATTTTGGGTCGTCCTTTTCTTGCAACTTCAAATGCTTTGATCAATTGTAGAAATGGTATTTTGAAGTTATCATTTGGAAATATGACTTTGGAACTAAATGTGTTTAATGTTTGTATGCAACCTGCAGAAGATGTCGAAGTACATGAAGTGGATTAGATTGAGAAACTTGTTCATGAATACTTTACTACTACTAACTCTTCAGATTCTTTGAAGACTTGTTTTGAAAGTGAAAGTATTTATAGAAAGGAACAAACTAATACTATCTCTGAATTTTTGCAGGTACAAGAAAAATATTTTTGGAAGCCAAGGTTCGAAAAACTTTCATCATCAACAGAAAAATCTATTCCATCAAGTATTAAAACTCCCGTGGTTGAATTGAAATCTTTGCCAGTTAATTTGAAATACTCTTTCTTGGATGAGAATGAGACTTTTCCAGTAATAATTTCTTCCAAACTCGATGCATTTCAAGAAGGTAAGTTGATCGAAACTCTGAAAATGCATAAGAATGCTTTAGGATGGACCATTGCTGATATTAAAGGTATTAATCCTTTTATTTGCACACATAACATCTATTTAGAGGAAAATGCTAAACCATCTAGAGAAATGCAATGAAGGCTAAATCCTAATATGAAAGAAGTAGTAAGAAATGAAGTCATTAAACTCTTAGATAATAGAATCATTTATTCTATTTCTGATAGCAAATGGGTAAGTCCTACTCAAGTTGTATCTAAGAAATCTGGAGTTACTGTAGTCAAGAATGAGAATGATGAATTAATTCAACTAGGACTGTTACTGGTTGGCGAATGTGCATTGACTATAGAAAACTCAACTCAGTTACTAGAAAAGATCATTTTCCATTATCTTTCATGGATCAAATTTTAGAAAGAGTTGCGGGACATAAATTTTATTGCTTTTTAGATGGATATTCTGGGTATAATCAAATTGCAATTGCACTTGAAGATCAAGAGAAAACAACTTTTACATGTTCTTTTGGTACTTTTGCATATCGAAGGATGCCTTTTGGATTATGTAATGCACCAGCTACATTCCAACGATGCATGCTTAGTATTTTTAGTGACATGGTTGAACATTTTCTTGAAGTCTTCATGGATGATTTTTCTATTTTTGGTAATTCATTTGATGATTGCTTATCTAATTTAGAAAAGGTTTTGATCAGGTGTGAAGAAAAGAATCTTGTGCTCAATTGGGAGAAATGTCACTTCATGATAACAACTGGTATTGTTCTTGGACACATTATATCATTAGAAGGTATTGAGGTTGATAAATCTAAAATTGAGTTAATTACCAATTTGCCAACACCAAAGACTGTGAAGGAGATTAGATCATTTTTAGGACATGCTGGTTTTTATAGAAGATTTATCAAAGATTTTAGTATAATATCTAAACCTTTGTGTAATGTTCTAACAAAAGACACTATTTTTGAATGGACTGAAAACTGTGAAAATACTTTTGTTAAGTTTAAAAGCATGCTTACATCTGTTCCAATCATGCAGCCTCCAGATTGGACTTTACCTTTTGAAATAATATGTGATGCTAGTGATTATGTTGTTGGAGCTGTCTTGGGACAAAGAAAAGATAAAAAATCATATGTTATTTACTATGCAAGTAAAACTTTAAATGGTGCTCAATTGAATTATACAACAACTGAAAAAGAATTACTTGCTGTAGTTTTTGCATTGGATAAATTTTGATCTTATCTTATTGGCTCACCAATTGTTGTTTTCAGTGATCATGCAGCTTTGAAATATCTTTTGTCAAAAAAAGGATGCTAAACCAAAATTGATTAGGTGGATTCTCTTACTCCAGAAATTTAATGTTACTATTCGAGATACAAAGGGAGTAGAGAATGTAGTGGTTGATCATTTGTCGAGACTTGTTTGTGATGACTCGTTTCAAACCACACCTATTAATGACACTTTCCCTGATGAACAACTATTTAATGTTTTTTTTTACCTTGGTTTGCTGACATTGTTAATTTTCTTGTGACAGGAAAGATGCCATCGCATGGAAACTCTCAAGACAAAAAGAAGTTTTTGACTGAGGTTAAAAAAAATTATTGGGATGATCCATACCTATTCAAATATTATTCGGATCAAATCTTTCGAAGATGTGTGCCTGACAATGAGATAGGTAATATTGTCAAATTTTGTCATTCAGAAGCATGTGGTGGTCATTTTTCTGTAAAGAAAACTATTGCAAAAATCTTGCAATGTGGATTTTATTGGCCAACTTTTTTCAAAGATACTTATACTTTCTGCAAAAATTGTGAAAATTGTCAAAAGTTAGGGTCCCTTTCAAAGAGAAATATGATGCACCTACACCCTATCCTAGTGATTGAAATCTTTGACTGTTGGGGTATTGATTTTATGGGCCATTTCTATTATTATTTGGTTTTCTTTACATATTGGTTGCCATAGATTATGTTTCAAAATGGATCGAGTCAATTCCTTATCGAAACAATGATCACAAAATAGTGATAAAATTTTTGAAAGAAAATATTTTAAGTCGATTTGAAATTCCTAGATCTATTATCAGTGATGGGGGAAAATATTTTTGTAACAAAGTTTTCGGAACTTTAATGAAGAAATATGGAATCATACATAAAATTGCAACCTCTTATCACCTTCAGACAAATGGACAAGTTAAACTTGCAAATAGGGAGATAAAACAAATTTTGGAGAAAACAGTTAACCCAAACCGGTCTCTTAGACTTACCAATACACTTTGGGCATACAGAACTGCTTTCAAAACATCATTAGGCATGTCTCCTTATAGGATAGTTTATGGAAAACCTTCTCATTTACCTGTTGAACTTGAACATAAAGCTTATTGGCAATCAAAATGTTTAACTTCAACCTTGATGAACCTTCAAAATTGCGCAAATTGCAAATAAATGAACTTCAAGAACTGAGAAATGATGCATATGAGAATTCTAAAATTTATAAGTCAAGAATCAAAATTTTTCATGATAATAAAATTTCAAGAAAAATATTTGAGGTTGGTAAAAAGGTTTTACTTTATAATTCTCGATTGCATTTGTTTCCTGAAAAATTGAGATCAAGGTGGGGTGGTCCTTTTGTTGTAAAAAAAAGTATATCCTTATGGGGCAATTGACATTGAAAATCCTAAAAATGGTAACATATTTAAAGTAAATGGACAAAGAGTTAAATCATTTCTAGAAAATCAATTTTCACAAGAGGAAATTCTTTTTCTTTCTAACCCTTGTTATGATTAGTGTTGTACATACTCATTCTTCTTCTTTTTATTTTTTTTTTTCTTCTTCTTCTTTTATTTTTTTTCTTTTCCCGGTTAAATGGCGGATAACGGTACTCCGTGGCTATAAAAGTCGGACTTGTCAGTTTCCCAAACAACTGAAATCTTTGTACAAATTTTCTTTATTTTTCTCATTCTCTTTTCTTGTTCTTTTCAAAATGGGTGACATTTTTCTAACTCTCAAGAAGTGATTTCCTTTTCTTCCTAAAAATGCAATTTTGAAAATTTATAAAATCAGAATTGAAAGATTGAGGATGCTTATGCACAAGGGCATTCTGGAGGACATACGATGGATAATTGAAGCAAAGGTAAGGGCAGGTGAGTTTTCACATGAGTTTCTAGATTTGCTTACTAGATATATGTCTGGTTTTGGTAAAAGCACATATTCAAAAAAACGAAGGCGAAAAAAAATAAAAGTTTGTCATATTTGTGCTAGATGGACTTGCAACGCAAAGTGTCGTTCTTTAGAAATAATCTCTAAAAATCGAGAAGATAAACTTAAATTCATTATGGATGGATTGAGTAAGGAGTCTTTAGATCATATTATATTGACTCTTGAGACACATTCATGTGGATTGGTACAACGTGCAATTCTTGATTTATGGGATCATTTTCGAAATGAATATGAGCTTTATAGTCTTGGGAATCTGACATTAAAAGACCCTGTTTGCCAGTTTATAAGAAAACTGGATGGAAAGCATATCATCGACCCATAGAGGGCGTTTAAGCTGTTACTGGACGTAAAACTAGAGGAAGATGTGAGTCACAATCACAACTACATGTACACACACGTGTTAGTAGGTAATTTTTAAATTTCGTATATGTCTTTATTTTCAACCTTTTTGACAAAAGGAAAAGACATGCAATAAATGCATTCCCTGTTCACATCTCAATAAATATCACCGTACTCACTCTATTTTTGCACAATTTATTTTCAAAAGACAAAAAAAATGGAAGTTTCTTCAACTCGCAAATTTAATTCCATTTGTGTTTTTTGTGGATCCAATTTAGGAAAAAATGGTGAGTTTATAGGGGCAGCCAATAACCTTGGTAGAACTTTAGCATAAATAAAAATTCATTTAGTGTATGGGGGAGGCAGTTTGGGGTTAATGGGGAGTGTTGCTATTTCAGCTTATGTAGGAGGTATCAAAGTTCTGGGAGTTATCCCAAAATCTTTAACAGTACAGAATATCACAGGTATGACCATTGGAGATGAGCTAAAAGTGTCACATATTCAGGACAGAATGCCTAACATGTTAAACAATGCGGATGCATTCATCATTCTACCTGGCGGTTTTGGTACACTAGAGGAATTATTCCAAATTTTCTCTTGGACACAACTCAACATTCACCAAAAACCTATAGGTATTCTTAATGTTAATGGTTTTTATGATGGTTTGCTATCTTTTGTAGATCATACTGTGGAAAAAGATTTTATTTCAACTTCTGCGAGAAGAATCATCATTTCTGCTCCGACACCTGACCAGCTGATTGATCAACTTCTAGCATATGTGCCAAAACTTAATCCAACCTTAGCCAATGTGGATTGGTCCAACAGGAACAATGGTCGAAAACGCAAATTGAATTTGACTCTCAGTTTGTGATACTTATTGTTAATGATTTTATCTAATAGTATGTGTGTTTTTTTTTGTTTCAGCTTTAATAGCCGCATTTCAAGTGATATCTTTCAAACTCTACTTTCCTATTTTTGACATTGGGGACAATGTCTCGATTAGGTTGGGGGGAGGGATAATTGATATCATGACTTGTATATTCAATGTGTGTTCTTCTAGTATTTAAAAAAAACAAATATAAATCAAGCGTATTTTTTTTATGGGTCCGTTGAAAGCATGAAAAAAAAGGTGGCTGAGTAAAGGGTAATTGTAACACTCTTGAGACGCATCCCTATTTTTTTTTTGCATAACATGGCAGGCTTGTAAAGTTTTTAACTAATGTTTGTGAATTATTAATTTTTTTTTTAGTCGTATAGGTTCTTCCAACTTCAATGATTAAAATTAAGCATGAATAATATAGTTTGATTGATAATGGGTGTTGTTTTGGACTTTGATGTTGTTATTTGGTTAATATATTTTTGCGATAATTATACTCAAATTTTATTTTGCACAAATAGTTATGTTATTTAGTGTGAAGACAATCATGTCAAAATAGATAGTTCTTATGCCCTTACTCTAATCATCACTTGAATCTTCAACATGTAGGGGTTGAGTATTAGAACTTTTACTTTTGGTCTGTCAAGGCGAACGACTGATAGTGCACCACTAGAAAAATGATTAAGGCATTAGGCTTTCTAGCACCATTGCCAAATCAGCTTGTTCCCTATATGATGTTTCAAGAAAACATCCCCCTAGTAAACCACTTTGAGCCTTACAATAAATAAATATTTTTTTTTGTAACCATATTTTTTTACCTAACCTAAATACACTATTATTCAACCTTTGTTCTAAAAATGATTGGAGTTTAAGAGACATTCAATTGACAGCTTGAACTTACAAAAGAAATTTAGGTTGGAATAGAAGATAAGTGTGGGGGAGTTTCTTTAAAAAAAAAAAGAAAAAAGAAAAATAAAAAAAAAGTTGCAAAGTGCTATAAGTTGCAACTAAAAATGAGATGTTGCAAGATGAATAAGAGGGGTCCAATTCAATAACAATAGACTCCAGTGTGAAATTTGTGGAGTTGGAGAATTTTTCATCGATAAATTTTATGCCTCTAATTCTATGAAGTTTTTAGAACTTTTGTTGCATCCTATCCTTTTATTTCTTAGCTACATTACCACCCTTTGGCCCCATTACAACCATTGTTGAAGACCTTTTGATTTCGTGTGATGCCTTCAGTGTAGTGGAGATTTGCACCAAATGAAGAGCCTATGATGTTTAACTTTTCTGTTAGAGATTGGGTAATGATTTTTGTAAGGTTTTATGATAATTCACTTATTTGAAACATGCATAGTTTCATCACTATTGACATTAACTGTCCACACACACACTTGAGTATGATTATTGTGGAAATATATTGATTTTTGAATGACTAAGAGTTAAACTCAACACTTGTTTGGTTTTATTTCCATATTACTTTGTTGCTTCATGAGAATAAAAGTTGGAAGATAGTTATTATAGGTGTTTGTAGGTATCACTGCTAGAAACCTTCACGAGACTACAACTCGTCCTCTATGGGCCACCTAGGGGTTTAAAGGCTTGTTGCATATGCTAAATGCAATCATGATTTCCTACGAAAGTAGATTAGTTTATGTTTGTTTTAAACTTGTTCGAGGACAAGCAAGGTTAAGGGTGGGGAATTTGATAGGTGCATATTTTGACATATTTTTATATCAAATCCTTTATACTTTTCTTGTTTTATTCTTGTTTTATTCTTGTTAATATTATTGTTTTATTAATGTTTTGTGTTAGGGAATAATTGAAGCATGTTTCCAAACTTGTACAGTTTTTGTAATTTGAGCATAACTTCATGATCAAAAGCTCTATGGATCTGAAACTTATTTCATTTGAAATCCAAGAGATAGAGGTATAACTTTTATGTTGGAGGCTCAGCCCAATTCAATTTTTATGATAGCATAAAATTCGTCCAAATAATTACACAAAATGGATCACCAAAATTCAGATCAGAGTTCAGCCCAGTATTGACTTATTTTACCAATTCGGTATATATCTTGAGCCCAAATTTATTTTGGTCTGAAATTAGGATATGTTATATCCAAGAGGTAAATAAACAAATTTTCTGAAGACAAGATGGTGTGAATATGTATCGAAATGGTAAAACCATAGGCTGCAAGTTGCTGCTGATGTTACAGGGCGGCTCTTGAACATGACTCGCTAATTTGACCATATCTCCTTCATCCGATCGCCAAATTTGACAAAAGATATATGAAAATATATCAGCGCTGAAAGATATACAATTTTTATTCTTTACATATCTTCAAAATCAGGTTGTATCTAACCAAACAATGTAATTTAATTTCGTGGATGAGAAATTTGTGTAACAACTTACTAACTCTTGGCAATTAGCATACCACTTGATTAACCCCTCCATTATTTGTTTGGCCTCTAGCTTACTCCAAGTACTATAAATAGGTCATGTATTAAGCTTGTAAGAGGAGGGGGATAGAAGGTTTCTTTAGGCTAAGTTATCTAGTTTGTATGTTTTCTAGTATTGTAAGTTTTCTAGTAGTAATAGAAATGCATTCTCTAGTTTCTCTTATATTTTTAGTCTTTGTTACTTTTATTATGTCTTTCTAAATTTTATTTTGTTGAGAAAAAAGGGTGAATCTCTTAATGTAGGAAGAGAAATGGTTATAAGGGTAGAAATTGTTTAAGTATGTTGTATTATTATTTTTATTTTTGATCTAAACTCTACTTGTTTTGTAGTGATTCTTGATTTATGTATCTCCAATAGCACAATAAATACTTGGGTTCATTTAGCTTATTGTACGGTTTTACCCCACCGACTGCTAATGTGAAACCTTGATTTGTTGTTGACAAAGGTGTACATAAATGCTTGATCCCATAAATAAGTATTGGCGTTAAGAGATAATTGCAATAGTAAGACAATATCATGATTACCTTATTGCATGAGTTACTTGATAATATCTTCCATTGGAACCTTCATTATGTATGGATTTCAATTGTGGCAATTAATAGAGGTAAAAAGAATAAATAATCATTTCTTTATCCAAAACTCAAGAGTGGATCCCTAATCCTCAGTACTTTTATTATTTCGATTTTTTTTTAGTTACATCATAAATTAATTGTTCATATATTTTGATTCACATAAAATCCATCTTTTTAGAAATATAAACTTGAATTCTTCAAACAACTTCCCTATAGATCGACCTCGGACTCACGAGAAATTTATTACTTACTACAACCTGTACTTGGGTTTGCAACCTTAAAGTTGTAACAAGATGTTATATTTGATAAAAAAAAGTCGTGGAATTGGAAAGAAAATGAAAAGATGAAAACAAAGATTGTGTATCTGCCCGAACCAATTCCTACTTCAACAAGTCAAGGAGATTAACCAAGCACAAGTGAAAGTACCAGCCCAAGTTCTAGTCCAGCTCTAGTTCATCGAGATCTAGATAATTCTATCCAGAATTTGAAAGTCCAATGAGAAAAGTAGGAAGTTTAAGAGAGATTTATGAATCATGTGATGTAGCATTTTTCGCTTGTGAGCCACACACTTATGTAGAAGCTACTAAAGAAGAAATTTGGCAAATAGCAATGGACGAAGAAATTGCAAACATTGAGAAGAACCAGACATGGGAGCTCATAGACCTTCTTGAAGAAAAAGTGTGATCAGGGTAAAATGGATCTACAAGATAAAGTACAAGAAAGATGGCTCAATTCACAAGCACAAAGCTCGTTTAGTTGCAAAAGGATATTCTCAGCAGTCAGGAGTTGAATTAATGAGACATTTGCACCAATTGTTCGAATGGAAACAATAAGACTTGTCCTAGTTCTAGCAGCACAATTTGAGCTAGTAGTTTATCAATTGGATGTTAAATTAGCATTTCTCAATGGTGTCCTAGAAGAAAAAATTTTATGTGGAGCAACCAGAAGGTTATGTTGTTGAAGACAAAGAAGATAAAGTCTATCGACTCATAAAAGCATTATACGGATTAAAACAAGCACCAAGAGCCTAGAACAAAAACATTGACAGTTATTTTCAAAAAAATGGATTTTAAAGAAGTCAAAGTGAGCCGTCATTATACGTAAAGAAAGAAGGTATGAAATTTCTTATTGTTTGTCTTTACGTAGATGATTTGATTTATACAGGGATTGATCTAGTGATGGTGGAAAAATTCAAAAAGACCATGATGAAGGAGTATGAGATGACTAATTTGGGTCTCATGAAATATTTTCTTGAGATTCAAGTTTGCCAATCAAAAGGAGAAATATTAATTTCTCAAGAAAATATCTTGAAAAATATTGAAAAAATTTCACATGAACAATTGTAAGTCAATCTCAACTCCACTTGCAGTTAATGAAAAATTACAATTGAATAATGGCGCAACCAAAGTTGATGTAAAGACTTATAAAAGTTTAGTCGGCTCCTTGATCTACTTGACAAATATAAGGTTTGATATTGTCTATCCAGTCAAGTTGATATCAAGGTTCATGCATGATCTAAGCAAAGTACACTATACAATAGCAAAAAAGATCTTACGATACCTTCAAAGAACGAGAAAATATGGTATCAAGTATGTCAGAGAGAAAGAAAATAAGTTTATTAGATATACTGATAGTGATTGGGTTGGATCACTTGATGATCTCAAAAGTACATTCGGATATGTATTTTGTTTGGATTCAAAAATAATTGCATGGGCATCGAAGAAACAGAAGACAGTATCACTCTCATCAGTAGAGGTAGGATATATCACAGCCACTGATACCACTTGTGAAGCAGTTTGGCTCAGAAGAATTTTAACTTATATTCAACAAAAACAAGACACTCCCACAAAAAAAATTTATGATAATATGTCAACTATTGCAATGATAAAAAATCCAGTTTTTTATTCAAGGTTGAAGCATATTGAACTTCGTCATCAATTCATTAGAAATCTTGGAAACGAACAAGAAATTCAACCAAAGTTTGTGAACAAAAAGGAGCAATTGGCAGATGGTTTCACCAAAACAATCAGTCTTGAAAAGATAGAGCAGTTTCAAAATGATGTTTGAATTACAAATTAAGAAGGAGTATTAAAATAATAATTTATAATTAGTGATTGAAACACTAAACCATAATTAATGGAGCATAATGAATGAGGTGCAACTGGCCATGCAAATTGATGCATTATGGTGCAATTATGGAAGATTATGGTGCACTAATGCACCCACTAAATTTCTCAATTTTTTAGTAGTAAACTTTGGCAATTATTTTAATCTACATGGTAGGATGATTGAGGCCTATAAATAGGAATATTGTTGGTTATTTAATTCGAGATAAAAATCAAGTAAAAAAAAAAGAAAAGAAAAGGCCAAGCAAGGCTATTTGAGAGTACAAAATAGAAATTGTACCGAGTGTAATTTGCAATACCAAATGGTGAGCATATTTCTATTATATTTGTAATATTAGTCTTTCATTTATTTTTATCTCTCATATTTTTTTATATATTTACATCCTTACACCCAACAATCTCATCCTTCTTTGGCTAAAGAAAATTAATTTCCACACAAATTCTGGCCTTACTAGGATAGGTTCTATTTGTAGTTGGTTCATCAGTTTAGACAAGCTTTCCCATCAATGAACCGATGCCATACAAAGCCTTTTTATGAAATAGATGTATTGGAAGTTCTGGAAAACTGATCCACATCGGCACAATAGAAGAGTCCACCTTCGTATCAAATTTCATCGTCCATTTAAATAACCTCATAGGGAAGCCATCTATATATCAAATCTGTTTACTCCAAACCTTCATGAAGTCATCTTCATTAGTCAAGTTAATGAGGATGTGTTTAATATTGATAACACAACATGACACTCACCCTCCAATCCCGTAGCATAAATCCCAATTCAAAATTCATAATTGACGGGCTGTCATGAGAAAAATTTCCCACCAATCTATATTTTAAAAAAGCAGTGGATGAGCTTTTTACCACGATATGAAGATCCTATTCAAAATTACCTAGTGATTTTTTGGATGTCCATGAGGATTGGATGATAGGATGTTCTGGCGTCGTGGAGAAATGGAGCACAACAACAAAACAACGAGGGGATATTGCTGACATGGCCATGGCCGGAGCCACGACTGTAGCCTGTAGGTCTGGTGGTTTCGCAATGGTGACGAGCTAGGGTTAGGTTTGCGGGGAAGGGTTGAATGAATTTTACGAAGGTTGCATTAGTAGTAGCCAGTCAAGTTTTAGAGTCATGTAACTAGGAATCTTTTTTTGTTTTCTGGTCAACACCGAGCAGGGGTTTGGCGGATCCTATCCGTTTATTAATTTACTAAAAGGAGTATATGTAACATTTTGAAAGCCATAAAGAAAAAGAGTACTAACTTCCTTACATTGCATGCAATTAGATTCAAACAAACACTCAAAATAAATAAGGATGACTCCTCCCTTTAAACAATTTATTTGAATCTAAAATTTGGAAATAGAAGTCTATCAAGGCGAATAATTCCAACAAGTTCTGAAGGAATGCTTGAAGTGTGGAATGTAGACTATTCATGAAAAATATATCCAGGATTCTAACATCCAATAAAAATATGTTTTTATTCAAATTATTTTAAAAAAATCAAAAAAAATTGTTACTATGATCAAAAATAAAAACTTGTAATACGTCTTGTAGTACAAGTGATTCATTAGCTTGGTATTGATATTGTTAGAGAGGCATATGCTACTCCGTTAGGACTATAGTTCAAAGCAAAGATATAATTTAAATTTTTATATAGTGCAGTAATTTAAATTAAAATTTTGCTACTAAAATATTTGTTGTCTTACAGATAAATAATAACCATGAATGAGAGTTCAACCCTCAACCTTACTCTGATACAAATTGTTATATCTAACTATTGGTATGGTACTCAAAATTATAGTGCAATAATGAACAGAGACAAAGATGTGTCACCTAAAAGTGGCAACAATATATTAAGAAATGTCAAATGCTATGATTATAATGAGTCACTCGCTCGTAATTGTATTGAGTTAAGTTTGACTATCCAAAGATCTCCCATCCCTTTATTTGCTTTGTCTACAATTTTCTATTTATATGGATTGTTTATGTTAGCAAAACATAACATGTAATTGAAGATCGAGTAAGCATATGGATTGTTATCGAGTGTTACCATATTTGTTACTAATGATGGATAAGAGAAGACATTAACTGAGAAGTGTCACCTCAAACTCAACATGGTCATGAATTACTTTTTTGAGCTCAATAGTTGATGCGAGCTCTCCTTATTAATATGCAAAAAGCACATGCTATGCGATAGTTACAATAATTAAATGGTATTATGAGGGAATTATTTGCATAAACTCCCTTGTGGTTTGGATTTTTTCACAAAGACCTCCTTTCTAGAACTTTTTTATCAAAGATTCATACAAATTTTATTTAAAAGACGAACACACACATATTCCCATACTTTGGTGTTGGAGGTGGGGGGGGGGGGGGGGGGGGGAGGCATGACTTTCAAAAATATTATTGGTGGTTATTTTTTGTAAGGCATAATAATTTTGAAGAAAATAAATAGTAAGACCAATATTTAAATTTTAAGGTCTATCCCTGAAATAAAGAATACAGACTATTTTTTACTACCAAAAAAAAACAAAAACACAATCATAATTTTCATAACTATAAATATTTACAAATTTTCAAATGCGTAATTTCAGGATTAAGCAAGAGACTAAACTTAATTACAAAAGCCATCTTTAATAATATAATAATTAATATAGTTTTTTTTGGAAAACCAAATTTGGGTTATTTTCAAATGCAATTTTTTTCATAGATACTATATTATTCAACTTCATAATTTGAATTTCGGTCTTACATTTTTTTCAAAATAATTCATTTAAAATATGATCTCGCTTAATGCTTTTAGAATTATGTATTGGTTTTAAATGTGTAAAATTAATATAATTTTTATTTTTGTAAATATGACTTAGACTCTAAATTTGATCTTCTACTTGTTTTTAAAAAAATTATGCATTTCAAAAGCTAAGTTAATTAATTATTATGTGTTTTTCTCCGATTAAAATTAGTATATTGTCTTTGTTTTTCGAAGAGGGTAAATTTAAATTGATATCACTTTTGGTTATTCAAAATATTCACTTAAAAGACTTCAATTTTGCAAAAGTTGTCATACATAAAAGTTAACAAGCTTAATTCATATATATTTATTCAATATGGCCTTAAATTAAAATATTCCATTCATTTCTTTTTTAACATTATATATTACTTTATCATGTATTAAATTAATATTTTTTGGATAATTGAAGAGAGTTTCAAATTTTTAATTTCGATTTTTCACTTCATTAAAAAAAAATTACGACTCTTAATTTATTTTGAAAATGATGGATTGTTTATCAAATAATGTTAGAAAGGTAGTTTTTGTCAAAAAAATAAAGGTGCATGTCAAAAGTCAAAACCTCAAAAATGTAGATACAACTAACCTGTATTATGGAGCATATAAATTAAAATAGTAATTACACCGTATTGAAACTTGATTAAACAACAATACCCTCCAAAATATTTTGGTTTCGATGTTTTTTTACTTCATTTAACATGGGAGGTTGCAAATATGGACCTGAATTTTATATTAAAATGTTCCATGAATCTTGGTAAAGGGGTAATTCCATTTTAACTTTTTGCCCCTCTATTATTTTTAATGTCTATAGTCGAATGTCCAACTAGGGATGTTTATTATGATGTATGACCATTTCTAATATTAAAATTGTACTCATTTCTGATAATTGAACATCATTTTCTGTTCATGGAAATTCCTTGTGTAAGTGTATGACATTTCAAAAAAATGTTCAAAAATGTTAATATATAAATAAAAAGTAGTATGCATGCATGTCCAACACTTTTGATATATGCATTAGTTGTGCTGGATATTGGATAATTACAAATTATCTATAGTGAAATGCATAAAACATGAAATGCTATAAATTTTTATTATTAAGACTCATTGCTGATTCAATTAGTTTATTTTATAATTTTATGCTAAGTTGTGTTTTAATGATGTAATTTTGTATTTATGTTTTTATAAACATCAAATATCTTTTCATATGCGTTCTCACAATACAGCATGAATATGTTTTACTGTTTGAATTAGCTTTCTGATAATAATTAAAACTATTTATTTATTTTTATATTATCGTCCTGTAGTCATGTCACAACTTATATTTTTTGGCATTATTGTATCCCATATCGTGTCTTATTTGTGTCACCTTTTCTACATAATATAGAATATTGGTCAACCAATTTAACTTTTTTTTATGAATGTAATATTGAATAACTTAGTTGATTCTTCACAAACTAATTTGTTAACAACATTAAGAAATACAAAAGAAAAATATAATTTAATTTTATGTAATAGAAGGATATTTAAAAATTAATATAATAAAATTAAGTAAAAAATTATATAATATACTTTTATACCGTGACCAAGTGAAAATTAAATAAGGATAGACAATCGATTTTAATTTGGATCTCGAATATATGTCACCCTAGGAGGAGTATTATTGTACGAGACAAAAATTGGTCTCTTTTCCCGATTAAAAATATTTTTACAACCTTAATCATCATCGTTCAAATTTTCAACCAATTAATGAACGTAATCTCTTTGCAGTTTGCACTGCAGTGCCCAACTTGGATTCTCTCTCTATATTGACTTTATTTATATTTGCATTCAATCTTTTTTGTTGATTTCTCTAGAATTTTTTATTAATAACTCTAAAACTGGGCTTCATAAAGCTTTAGATTCTACTGAAATTGATTTTGAAAGGATTTGATTCTACAAAATTGCTAATTACTGCTTTGAACAGGACAAACATGATTCTAAATTCTAATTTTAAAACATCGTATCTTTTGTTAATTACGATGGAAATTCAATTTTTTGTTTTTTTCGGAACTTCCACATTAAAAAATACTAATAGAATTTTGGGCTGTAAGTTGGAAGGCATGGAAAGAATTGAAAAGGAACCAACTCTATGTATAATAGTAGTAACTCTTGCAGACATACAGTTTGTCATTTACATATCAAGAAAGTATATGAAATTTGTACTCTCAGTTGTGGAGAAATGACAAAATCAGTCCCGACAGAGAACGATATAAACTCACATAAAATAACAAAAAACAGGAATACTCCTCAAGATTCAATTGTTAAGAAACCTTGAATTCGAAACCCACTCACATAAATTTTTAATCAACTTTAATAATAATTGATTAGTTTATTAAGTCAAAGATGAACGTTAATTGCTAATTAGGTCTTGATAATTAATACTTCTGATAAAATAAATAATTTAATTAATTTGCTTAAGAAAAAATATAAATATTTCATTCAATAAATTGCATCATATTCAGACACCAACCATGAACAACATGGCTAATCCCTCTCTTCATTTTTCCACCCTTTCTTTTTCGCCTTTTTATGAACAACAATTTTTCACTGAGGGAAACATAACTTCAAAAGTTCCGATTTATCACGTAAATTATTTAGCAAACCACTTAAGAATTAAGAGTACATCAACAGAATCTTAATGGATCAGGTGGGCCTCTTGTTAAAGACTTTATCAATATCAAAGAATATTCAACCATGACAAAAGTTTATAATATTCTACATATAATACTTCATTCAAGCTTAAATGAGCACCACCAAACATCAAATAAAGAAAAATAAAATAGATTATGTGTTTGATCACTGGAACAAACTTCTATCTTACATGATCTCACCAATGATAGCATGGACAAAATCTTTCATCCAGCTCTGTACCTTGACGCACATATAATGCTAGTGAAAAGGGCAGTTTTTCGCACGCATACTAGCCTCCAAGCTTTATGCATCACCCACGTCCGCGACCTCCACCTATCACCAAAATTTAATTCACAAATTCTATCATAAGAAAACAAGCACCTATCATCAAAATTTTATTCACAAATTCTATCATAAGAAAACAAGCAGCAGCGCTGATTTGCTCCTGAAATTTGAAAATGAGAAGGAAAAGAAATAGGAGCATACAAACCAATCCGCAGCAAGATCCGCTTCAAAAAAATGTGTTCTTACTAGCAGGACTTGAATTCATGTAGAACTACAGAATATCATGCATGACTAAATGTTTGAGTAATTTGAGCTTGTCAATAGCATCCACCACACAGGACGACAATTGATAACATTAACATTCGCACTGTGCAGTACTTCAGGCAATGAAAAGCCTAGGAAATCAAACTATGATTTTCACTCATGTTTTGGTGGCACAGAGGCACATCCAAAATTTTCGTGTGTGAGGGGAGTGCCTTTTTTTTTCCCCCTATTTCTCCGGCCAATTACTAAGGAAATTCATCTAGCATAACTACTTTCTCTGTCTACAGTCATATAATCTACATGATCATGCAATACTTTATCCAGGATGCCACCGAGTAATTCAATGGCTAAAACCTAACAGGGCCTTTTCACTTCTTATTTTGCTTCACTTTATATTTTTTCTATCTTTTCCTCAATAAGTTGCCCCAAGTGGTCCTAAATCTACAGTTATCCATATCACTACTGCCCAATCTTGCAGCAGGCTGGTCACTACAGAAAACATTTGGAAACATTAAATGTCATTTTATACCTCTGCTGCCAGAGGACTTGCTGCCTGCGACACCCTTTCCTCGCCCGCCACCTTTAGAACCTCCATCATCTACACCACGCCCAATTCCTTTTGATGGTCTTCCAGCAGTACTGTCATCTCTACCTCTTCCTCTTCCACGTCCAACTCCAGGTGGTTTTCTATCTGAAATTATAAATCAATATAACAAAAGATTAATGAAAAGCATCATTAAGTTTCAAATTTGAGGAAAACTAAAATTCTGCAGCGAAGGTATGAATTATACACTAGCTTTTAGGACAATTCGATCTGGTTGAACCATTTTACAAAAGAGTACAAAGGCTACAGTCTCTTCCGAAAACATCATTGTGGTAATTTATCATTCCTTATTGGACACCATCTTATTGCAACATTTCTAAGGGGCAACCTGGGTCCTAATCCTGATTTACCAACCTAATACAGATCATAATATGATGATTTGCACAAACTATTACCTTATCAGAAGTTATTTGCTGCAATGAATCACTTTAAATATTGAACCTCTAACGAATGAAAAACAAGTTTTATGACAGATCAATTCTGATGCTGCACAAAGTCACAAAATATATTTTTTGGCAGTGCAAGATTGAAACAGAAAAAATTATCCTTACACCAGGAACTGATCTCCTATTTCTTTTTGGGGAAGTCCAGAAATATTGTTCCTTTTTTCTAACTTAGCAATTTACTTTCTATAAGTACCCTCATTCACATTTAAGGTAATGATGACTGCCCGTAATTTTCACATACTCTTTTTAAGGGTAAAAATGTAAAAACACATTAAACTCCTCAACTTTTCAACTCTCATCGGATGCTCCATGCCAATTCAATTAGGATTTTCAAGTCCGGACAGAAGGGGTACTTCATGATGAGTTTTAGATCATTCACGGTAGGATCTCTACAGCAACAATTTAGCCATAGATCGATGACCATGTCCAAATAAACACAGTTTCAAATCAGACTCAAAGTCGTTAAATTAGCAATTACTCATGAAGTAACCATGCTGGAACCTGGGATTTCAGTTGCCCAAGCTCCAATATGAACAGCAGCCGACAAGGCATAAAGAGAACCAAGTGATATTGATTTGTGATCCAAATTAAATATTCAATATTTTATTTGTTGAAAACCTTCCAACAGTACTCATGATAGCATTTGATACCTGAACGACTCTTTGTTTCTTCCTGAACTTTATCAATAACCTGGAAAAACATTTAGAATGAAATTATTAGAAAAACTAAAAAATCTGCACCATAAAGATATATGACTGCATGGACAAAAGAAAAAGCAAACAACGTAGCGGAATGTTTGCACGCAGTCAACCTAGAATTGGCAATATCATTTCAGCATTAATTCCAATTAGCTAAAGGAAAGGTGACAATTATATATCAAAGCCAGACCCCATCCAAAGGCTGCTTTGCCAGCATTAAAAAGAAAATTATTAAAAAAGTTCAAATAAAAAGGCCCTGGTCAGGTAGCAACCAATCCCTGTTTTCATCGTCAGATAGATGCACTTCAACAAAAGGTGCCTCAGTTGAAGCTTCTGCCACTGCACAGAAGCAGGTAATTTAGAAGCCTCCAAATGACAGTTGACAAAAGCTTTAGTGGACAACACCTTTTGGAGCACATCATTGTCTGATTTGGCTAAGGTACATCATTCCAGAGCAAGCGAAAGAGAGAAATATAAAAGCAATAAAAAATAAAGACCACCAACCAGTTTAAATAATGGTTGTAAGCTAATCTTGAAAAAGTCAGTTCCTACTATGCACATAAGCTTGACTTCACCCCCAAAACCACCCCTTGAATATTACTCATAGATGTATAGAAGAAAGCTTGGTCTGCAAGAAAGGATTGCACCCCTTTCAATTCCAATTAATAATTTTTTTTAGTTAAAAATGGAAAACATGACATTTAACCATAGAATGATATATATTAAATCGTCAAGGTTTTTAGTCATTACTCCAGTTATTCATACACATGTCCAGCAACCTAAAAAATACAAAATGAACACATTAGATAAAAGTACTCTCAAGATGAAAGCATTGGTCCAATAGTAAGTAGTCCAAAACATATTAGTTCTTTCATATCCCTGATAATCCACTTCATTATCTCA